>JBBPFK010000170.1:0-97000 GCA_037975005.1 Platalea minor
GCAGATAGTCTTGGAGTTTGGTAGGCTCACGAAAGAGACAGCATCAGCGTTTGTGGGGCTGTGAATGGAGTTGCCTGGCTACTTGAAGAGCAGCAAGAGCTTTTGTTCCCGGCCCCTTTGGGGTGGGAGGAATCTCGGGACGGTCGCAATCGCTGAGCCTGGCTCCAGCTGTACTCAGCATCCCAGGCAGATAGTCTTGGAGTTTGGGAGGCTCACGAAAGAGACAGCGTCAGCGTTTGTGGGGCTGTGAATGGGGTTGCCTGGCCACTTGAAGAGCAGCAAGAGCTTTTGGTCCTGGCCCCTTTGGGGTGGGAGGAATCTTGGGATGTTCTTAAGTGCTGAGCCTGGCTATGGCTGTAAGCAGCGTCCCAGGCAGATATTATTATAGTTTGGGAGGCTCACGAAAGAGACAGCGTCAGCGTTTGTGGGGCTGTGAATGGGGTTGCCTGGCTACTTGAAGAGCAGCAAGAGCTTTTGGTCCTGGCCCCTTTGGGGTGGGAGGAATCCCGGGACGGTCGCAATTGCTTAGCTGGGCTCCGGCTGTACTCAGCGTCCCAGGCAGATAGTATTGGAGTTTGGGAGGCTCACGAAAGAGAGAGCGTCAGCGTTTGTGGGGCTGTGAATGGGGTTGCCTGGCTACTTGAAGAGCAGCAAGAGCTTTTGGTCCTGGCCCCTTTGGGGTGGGAGGAATCCCGGGACGGTCGCAATTGCTGAGCCTGGCTCCAGCTGTACTCAGCGTCCCAGGCAGATAGTCTTGGAGTTTGGGAGGCCACAGAAAGAGACATCGGCAGCGTTTGTGGGGCTGTGAATGGAGTTGCCTGGCTACTTGAAGAGCAGCAAGAGCTTTTGGTCCTGGCCCCTTTGGGGTGGGAGGAATCCCGGGACGTTCGCAATTGCTGAGCTGGTCTCCAGATCAGCATCCCAGGCAGCTAGTCTTGGAGTTTGGGAGGCTCACGAAAGAGACAGTGTCAGCATTTGTGGGGCTGTGAATGGGGTTGCCTGGCTACTTGAAGAGCAGCAAGAGCTTTTGGTCCTGGCCCCTTTGGAGTGGGAGGAATCTCGGGATGGTCGCAATTGCTTACCTGGGCTCCGGCTGCACTCAGCGTCCCAGGCAGATATTCTTGGAGTTTGGGAGGCTCACGAAAGAGACAGCGTCAGCGTTTGTGGGGCTGTGAATGGAGTTGCCTGGCTACTTGAAGAGCAGCAAGAGCTTTTGGTCCTGGCCCCTTTGGGGTGGGAGGAATCCCGGGATGGTCGCAATTGCTTAGCTGGGCTCCGGCTGTACTCAGCGTCCCAGGCAGTTAGTCTTGGAGTTTGGGAGGCTCACGAAAGAGAGAGTGTCAGCGTTTGTGGGGCTGTGAATGGGGTTGCCTGGCCACTTGAAGAGCAGCAAGAGCTTTTGTTCCTGGCCCCTTTGGGGTGGGAGGAATCCCGGGATGGTCGCAATTGCTTAGCTGGGCTCCGGCTGTACCCAGCGTCCCAGGCAGATAGTCTTGGAGTTTGGGAGGCCACAGAAAGAGACAGCGTCAGCGTTTGTGGGGCTGTGAATGGAGTTGCCAGGCTACTTGAAGAGCAGCAAGAGCTTTTGGTCCTGGCCCCTTTGGGGTGGGAGGAATCCCGGGACTTTCGCAATTCCTGAGCTGGGCTCCAGATCACCATCCCAGGCAGCTAGTCTTGGAGTTTGGGAGGCTCACGAAAGAGACAGCGTCAGCGTTTGTGGGGCTGTGAATGGGGTTGCCTGGCTACTTGAAGAGCAGCAATAGCTTTTGGTCCTGGCCCCTTTGGGGTGGGAGGAATCCCGGGATGGTCGCAATTGCTTAGCTGGGCTCCGGCTGCGCTCAGCGTCCCAGGCAGCTAGTCTTGGAGTTTGGGAGGCTCACGAAAGAGACAGCGTCAGCGTTTGTGTGGCTGTGAATGGAGTTGCCTGGCTACTTGAAGAGCAGCAAGAGCTTTTGGTCCTGGCCCCTTTGGGGTGGGAGGAATCCCGGGACGGTCGCAATTGCTGAGCCTGGCTCCGGCTATACTCAGCTTCCCAGGCAGCTAGTCTTGGAGTTTGGGAGGCCACAGAAAGAGACATCGGCAGCGTTTGTGGGGCTGTGAATAGAGTTGCCTGGCTACTTGAAGAGCAGCAAGAGCTTTTGGTCCTGGCCCCTTTGGGGTGGGAGGAATCTTGGGATGTTCTTAAGTGCTGAGCCTGGCTATGGCTGTAAGCAGCGTCCCAGGCAGATATTATTATAGTTTGGGAGGCTCACGAAAGAGACAGCGTCAGCGTTTGTGGGGCTGTGAATGGAGTTGCCTGGCTACTTGAAGAGCAGCAAGAGCTTTTGGTCCTGGCCCCTTTGGGGTGGGAGGAATCCCGGGATGGTCGCAATTGCTGAGCCTGGCTATGGCTGTACTCAGCGTCCCAGGCAGATAGCCTTGGAGTTTGGTAGGCTCACGAAAGAGAGAGCGTCAGCGTTTGTGGGGCTGTGAATGGGGTTGCCTGGCTACTTGAAGAGCAGCAAGAGCTTTTGGTCCTGGCCCCTTTGGGGTGGGAGGAATCCCGGGATGGTCGCAATTGCTTAGCTGGGCTCCGGCTGTATTCAGTGTCCCAGGCAGATAGTCTTGGAGTTTGGGAGGCCACAGAAAGAGACATCGGCAGCGTTTGTGGGGCTGTGAATGGGGTTGCCTGGCTACTTGAAGAGCAGCAAGAGCTTTTGGTCCTGGCCCCTTTGGGGTGGGAGGAATCCCGGGATGGTCGCAATTGCTGAGCTGGGCTCCAGATCAGCATCCCAGGCAGATATTCTTGGAGTTTGGGAGGCCACAGAAATAGACAGCATCAGCGTTTGTGGGGCTGTGAATGGGGTTGCCTGGCTACTTGAAGAGCAGCAAGAGCTTTTGGTCCTGGCCCCTTTGGGGTGGGAGGAATCCCGGGACTGTCGCAATTGCTTAGCTGGGCTCCGGCTGTACTCAGCGTCCCAGGCAGATATTCTTGGAGTTTGGGAGTCTCACAAAAGAGACAGCGTCAGCGTTTGTGGGGCTGTGAATGGGGTTGCCTGGCTACTTGAAGAGCAGCAGGAGCTTTTGGTCCTGGCCCCTTTGGGGTGGGAGGAATCCCGGGACGTTCGCAATTGCTGAGCCTGGCTCCGGCTGTATTCAGTGTCCCAGGCAGCTAGCCGTGGAGTTTGGGAGGCCACAGAAAGAGACATCGGCAGCGTTTGTGGGGCTGTGAATGGAGTTGCCTGGCTACTTGAAGAGCAGCAAGAGCTTTTGGTCTTTGCACCTTTGGGGTGGGAGGAATCCTGGGACGTTCGCAATTGCTGAGCTGGTCTCCAGATCAGCATCCCAGGCAGTTAGTCTTGGAGTTTGGGAGGCCACAGAAAGAGACAGCATCAGCGTTAGTGGGGCTGTGAATGGGGTTGCCTGGCTACTTGAAGAGCAGCAAGAGCTTTTGGTCCTGGCCCCTTTGGAGTGGGAGGAATCTCGGGATGGTCGCAATTGCTTACCTGGGCTCCGGCTGCACTCAGCGTCCCAGGCAGATATTCTTGGAGTTTGGGAGGCTCACGAAAGAGAGAGCGTCAGCGTTTGTGGGGCTGTGAATGGAGTTGCCTGGCCACTTGAAGAGCAGCAAGAGCTTTTGTTCCTGGCCCCTTTGGGGTGGGAGGAATCCCGGGATGGTCGCAATTGCTTAGCTGGGCTCCGGCTGTACCCAGCGTCCCAGGCAGCTAGTCTTGGAGTTTGGGAGGCCACAGAAAGAGACAGCGTCAGCGTTTGTGGGGCTGTGAATGGAGTTGCCAGGCTACTTGAAGAGCAGCAAGAGCTTTTGGTCCTGGCCCCTTTGGGGTGGGAGGAATCCCGGGACGGTCGCAATTGCTGAGCTGGGCTCCAGATCACCATCCCAGGCAGCTAGTCTTGGAGTTTGGGAGGCCACAGAAAGAGACAGCGTCAGCGTTTGTGGGGCTGTGAATGGGGTTGCCTGGCTACTTGAAGAGCAGCAAGAGCTTTTGTTCCTGGCCCCTTTGGGGTGGGAGGAATCCCGGGATGGTCGCAATTGCTTAGCTGGGCTCCGGCTGCGCTCAGCGTCCCAGGCAGCTAGTCTTGGAGTTTGGGAGGCTCATGAAAGAGACATCGGCAGCGTTTGTGGGGCTGTGAATAGAGTTGCCTGGCTACTTGAAGAGCAGCAAGAGCTTTTGGTCCTGGCCCCTTTGGGGTGGGAGGAATCTTGGGATGTTCTTAAGTGCTGAGCCTGGCTATGGCTGTAAGCAGCGTCCCAGGCAGATATTATTATAGTTTGGGAGGCTCACGAAAGAGACAGCGTCAGTGTTTGTGGGGCTGTGAATGGAGTTGCCTGGCTACTTGAAGAGCAGCAAGAGCTTTTGGTCCTGGTCCCTTTGGGGTCGGAGGAATCTCGAGAAATTCGCAATTGCTTAGCTTGGCTATGGCTGTACTCAGCGTCCCAGGCAGATAGCCTTGGAGTTTGGTAGGCTCACGAAAGAGAGAGCGTCAGCGTTTGTGGGGCTGTGAATGGGGTTGCCTGGCTACTTGAAGAGCAGCAAGAGCTTTTAGTCCTGGCCCCTTTGGGGTGGGAGGAATCCTGGGACGTTCGCAATTGCTGAGCCTGGCTCCGGCTGTACTGAGCGTCCCAGGCAGATAGCCTTGGAGTTTGGGAGGCTCACGAAAGAGACAGCGTCAGCGTTTGTGGGGCTGTGAATGGGGTTGCCTGGCTACTTGAAGAGCAGCAAGAGCTTTTGGTCCTGGCCCCTTTGGGGTGGGAGGAATCCCGGGATGGTCGCAATTGCTTAGCTGGGCTCCGGCTTCACTCAGCGTCCCAGGCAGCTAGTCTTGGAGTTTGGGAGGCTCACGAAAGAGACAGCGTCAGCGTTTGTGGGGCTGTGAATGGGGTTGCCTGGCCACTTGAAGAGCAGCAAGAGCTTTTGGTCCTGGCCCCTTTGGGGTGGGAGGAATCCCGGGATGGTCGCAATTGCTTAGCTGGGCTCCGGCTGTATTCAGTGTCCCAGGCAGATAGTCTTGGAGTTTGGGAGGCCACAGAAAGACACATCGGCAGCGTTTGTGGGGCTGTGAATGGAGTTGCCAGGCTACTTGAAGAGCAGCAAGAGCTTTTGGTCCTGGCCCCTTTGGGGTGGGAGGAATCCCGGGACGGTCGCAATTGCTGAGCCTGGCTCCAGATCACCATCCCAGGCAGCTAGCCTTGGAGTTTGGGAGGCTCACGAAAGAGACAGCGTCAGCGTTTGTGGGGCTGTGAATGGGGTTGCCTGGCTACTTGAAGAGCAGCAAGAGCTTTTGGTCCTGGCCCCTTTGGAGTGGGAGGAATCTCGGGATGGTCGCAATTGCTTACCTGGGCTCCGGCTGCACTCAGCATCCCAGGCAGATAGTCTTGGAGTTTGGTAGGCTCACGAAAGAGACAGCATCAGCGTTTGTGGGGCTGTGAATGGAGTTGCCTGGCTACTTGAAGAGCAGCAAGAGCTTTTGTTCCCGGCCCCTTTGGGGTGGGAGGAATCTCGGGACGGTCGCAATCGCTGAGCCTGGCTCCAGCTGTACTCAGCATCCCAGGCAGATAGTCTTGGAGTTTGGGAGGCTCACGAAAGAGACAGCGTCAGCGTTTGTGGGGCTGTGAATGGGGTTGCCTGGCCACTTGAAGAGCAGCAAGAGCTTTTGGTCCTGGCCCCTTTGGGGTGGGAGGAATCTTGGGATGTTCTTAAGTGCTGAGCCTGGCTATGGCTGTAAGCAGCGTCCCAGGCAGATATTATTATAGTTTGGGAGGCTCACGAAAGAGACAGCGTCAGCGTTTGTGGGGCTGTGAATGGGGTTGCCTGGCTACTTGAAGAGCAGCAAGAGCTTTTGGTCCTGGCCCCTTTGGGGTGGGAGGAATCCCGGGACGGTCGCAATTGCTTAGCTGGGCTCCGGCTGTACTCAGCGTCCCAGGCAGATAGTATTGGAGTTTGGGAGGCTCACGAAAGAGAGAGCGTCAGCGTTTGTGGGGCTGTGAATGGGGTTGCCTGGCTACTTGAAGAGCAGCAAGAGCTTTTGGTCCTGGCCCCTTTGGGGTGGGAGGAATCCCGGGACGGTCGCAATTGCTGAGCCTGGCTCCAGCTGTACTCAGCGTCCCAGGCAGATAGTCTTGGAGTTTGGGAGGCCACAGAAAGAGACATCGGCAGCATTTGTGGGGCTGTGAATGGGGTTGCCTGGCTACTTGAAGAGCAGCAAGAGCTTTTGGTCCTGGCCCCTTTGGGGTGGGAGGAATCCCGGGACTGTCGCAATTGCTTAGCTGGGCTCCGGCTGTACTCAGCGTCCCAGGCAGATATTCTTGGAGTTTGGGAGTCTCACAAAAGAGACAGCGTCAGCGTTTGTGGGGCTGTGAATGGGGTTGCCTGGCTACTTGAAGAGCAGCAGGAGCTTTTGGTCCTGGCCCCTTTGGGGTGGGAGGAATCCTGGGACGTTCGCAATTGCTGAGCCTGGCTCCGGCTGTATTCAGTGTCCCAGGCAGATAGTCTTGGAGTTTGGGAGGCCACAGAAAGAGACATCGGCAGCGTTTGTGGGGCTGTGAATGGAGTTGCCTGGCTACTTGAAGAGCAGCAAGAGCTTTTGGTCCTGGCCCCTTTGGGGTGGGAGGAATCCCGGGACGTTCGCAATTGCTGAGCTGGTCTCCAGATCAGCATCCCAGGCAGCTAGTCTTGGAGTTTGGGAGGCTCACGAAAGAGACAGTGTCAGCATTTGTGGGGCTGTGAATGGGGTTGCCTGGCTACTTGAAGAGCAGCAAGAGCTTTTGGTCCTGGCCCCTTTGGAGTGGGAGGAATCTCGGGATGGTCGCAATTGCTTACCTGGGCTCCGGCTGCACTCAGCGTCCCAGGCAGATATTCTTGGAGTTTGGGAGGCTCACGAAAGAGACAGCGTCAGCGTTTGTGGGGCTGTGAATGGAGTTGCCTGGCTACTTGAAGAGCAGCAAGAGCTTTTGGTCCTGGCCCCTTTGGGGTGGGAGGAATCCCGGGATGGTCGCAATTGCTTAGCTGGGCTCCGGCTGTACTCAGCGTCCCAGGCAGTTAGTCTTGGAGTTTGGGAGGCTCACGAAAGAGAGAGTGTCAGCGTTTGTGGGGCTGTGAATGGGGTTGCCTGGCCACTTGAAGAGCAGCAAGAGCTTTTGTTCCTGGCCCCTTTGGGGTGGGAGGAATCCCGGGATGGTCGCAATTGCTTAGCTGGGCTCCGGCTGTACCCAGCGTCCCAGGCAGATAGTCTTGGAGTTTGGGAGGCCACAGAAAGAGACAGCGTCAGCGTTTGTGGGGCTGTGAATGGAGTTGCCAGGCTACTTGAAGAGCAGCAAGAGCTTTTGGTCCTGGCCCCTTTGGGGTGGGAGGAATCCCGGGACTTTCGCAATTCCTGAGCTGGGCTCCAGATCACCATCCCAGGCAGCTAGTCTTGGAGTTTGGGAGGCTCACGAAAGAGACAGCGTCAGCGTTTGTGGGGCTGTGAATGGGGTTGCCTGGCTACTTGAAGAGCAGCAATAGCTTTTGGTCCTGGCCCCTTTGGGGTGGGAGGAATCCCGGGATGGTCGCAATTGCTTAGCTGGGCTCCGGCTGCGCTCAGCGTCCCAGGCAGCTAGTCTTGGAGTTTGGGAGGCTCACGAAAGAGACAGCGTCAGCGTTTGTGTGGCTGTGAATGGAGTTGCCTGGCTACTTGAAGAGCAGCAAGAGCTTTTGGTCCTGGCCCCTTTGGGGTGGGAGGAATCCCGGGACGGTCGCAATTGCTGAGCCTGGCTCCGGCTATACTCAGCTTCCCAGGCAGCTAGTCTTGGAGTTTGGGAGGCCACAGAAAGAGACATCGGCAGCGTTTGTGGGGCTGTGAATAGAGTTGCCTGGCTACTTGAAGAGCAGCAAGAGCTTTTGGTCCTGGCCCCTTTGGGGTGGGAGGAATCTTGGGATGTTCTTAAGTGCTGAGCCTGGCTATGGCTGTAAGCAGCGTCCCAGGCAGATATTATTATAGTTTGGGAGGCTCACGAAAGAGACAGCGTCAGCGTTTGTGGGGCTGTGAATGGAGTTGCCTGGCTACTTGAAGAGCAGCAAGAGCTTTTGGTCCTGGCCCCTTTGGGGTGGGAGGAATCCCGGGATGGTCGCAATTGCTGAGCCTGGCTATGGCTGTACTCAGCGTCCCAGGCAGATAGCCTTGGAGTTTGGTAGGCTCACGAAAGAGAGAGCGTCAGCGTTTGTGGGGCTGTGAATGGGGTTGCCTGGCTACTTGAAGAGCAGCAAGAGCTTTTAGTCCTGGCCCCTTTGGGGTGGGAGGAATCCTGGGACGTTCGCAATTGCTGAGCCTGGCTCCGGCTGTACTGAGCGTCCCAGGCAGATAGCCTTGGAGTTTGGGAGGCTCACAAAAGAGACAGCGTCAGCGTTTGTGGGGCTGTGAATGGGGTTGCCTGGCTACTTGAAGAGCAGCAAGAGCTTTTGGTCCTGGCCCCTTTGGGGTGGGAGGAATCCCGGGATGGTCACAATTGCTTAGCTGGGCTCCGGCTTCACACAGCGTCCCAGGCAGTTAGTCTTGGAGTTTGGGAGGCTCACGAAAGAGACAGCGTCAGCGTTTGTGGGGCTGTGAATGGAGTTGCCTGGCCACTTGAAGAGCAGCAAGAGCTTTTGGTCCTGGCCCCTTTGGGGTGGGAGGAATCCCGGGATGGTCGCAATTGCTTAGCTGGGCTCCGGCTGTATTCAGTGTCCCAGGCAGATATTCTTGGAGTTTGGGAGGCCACAGAAAGAGACATCGGCAGCGTTTGTGGGGCTGTGAATGGAGTTGCCTGGCTACTTGAAGAGCAGCAAGAGCTTTTGGTCCTGGCCCCTTTGGGGTGGGAGGAATCCCGGGACGGTCGCAATTGCTGAGCCTGGCTCCAGATCACCATCCCAGGCAGCTAGTCTTGGAGTTTGGGAGGCTCACGAAAGAGACAGCGTCAGCGTTTGTGGGGCTGTGAATGGGGTTGCCTGGCTACTTGAAGAGCAGCAAGAGCTTTTGGTCCTGGCCCCTTTGGAGTGGGAGGAATCTCGGGATGGTCGCAATTGCTTAGCTGGGCTCCGGCTGCACTCAGCGTCCCAGGCAGATAGTCTTGGAGTTTGGGAGGCTCACGAAAGAGACAGCGTCAGCGTTTGTGGGGCTGTGAATGGAGTTGCCTGTCTACTTGAAGAGCAGCAAGAGCTTTTGGTCCTGGCCCCTTTGGGGTGGGAGGAATCTCGGGAAGGTCGCAATCGCTGAGCCTGGCTCCAGCTGTACTCAGCATCCCAGGCAGATAGTCTTGGAGTTTGGGAGGCTCACGAAAGAGACAGCATCAGCGTTTGTGGGGCTGTGAATGGGGTTGCCTGGCCACTTGAAGAGCAGCAAGAGCTTTTGGTCCTGGCCCCTTTGGGGTGGGAGGAATCTTGGGATGTTCGTAAGTGCTGAGCCTGGCTATGGCTGTAAGCAGCGTCCCAGGCAGCTAGTCTTGGAGTTTGGGAGGCTCACGAAAGAGACAGCGTCAGCGTTTGTGGGGCTGTGAATGGGGTTGCCTGGCTACTTGAAGAGCAGCAAGAGCTTTTGGTCCTGGCCCCTTTGGAGTGGGAGGAATCTCGGGATGGTTGCAATTGCTTACCTGGGCTCCGGCTGCACTCAGCGTCCCATGCAGATAGTATTGGAGTTTGGGAGGCTCACGAAAGAGGCAGCGTCAGCGTTTGTGGGGCTGTGAATGGGGTTGCCTGGCTACTTGAAGAGCAGCAAGAGCTTTTGGTCCTGGCCCCTTTGGAGTGGGAGGAATCTCGGGATGGTTGCAATTGCTTACCTGGGCTCCGGCTGCACTCAGCGTCCCATGCAGATATTCTTGGAGTTTGGTAGGCTCACGAAAGAGAGAGCGTCAGCGTTTGTGGGGCTGTGAATGGGGTTGCCTGGCTACTTGAAGAGCAGCAAGAGCTTGTGGTCCTGGCCCCTTTGGGGTGGGAGGAATCCCGGGACGGTCGCATTCGCTGAGCGTGGCTCTGGCTGTACTGAACGGCTATGGCATATAGTATTGGAGTTTGGGAGGCTCAAGAAAGAGACAGTGGCAGCGTTTTTAACCTGTGAATGGGGTTGCCTGGCTACTTGAAGAGCAGCAAGAGCTTTTGGTCCTGGCCCCTTTGGGGTGGGAGGAATCCCGGGACGTTCACAATTGCTGAGCCTGGCTCTGGCGGTACACAGCGTCCCAGGCAGCTAGTCTTGGAGTTTGGGAGGCCACAGAAAGAGAGAGCGTCAGCGTTTGTGGGGCTGTGAATGGCGTTGCCTGGCCACTTCAAGAACAGCAAGTGCTTTTGGTCCTGGCCCCTTTGGGGTGGGAGGAATCTCGGGATGTTCTTAAGTGCTGAGCCTGGCTATGGCTGTATGCAGCGTCCCAGGCAGATATTATTATAGTTTGGGAGGCTCACGAAAGAGACAGCGTCAGCGTTTGTGGGGCTGTGAATGGGGTTGCCTGGCTACTTGAAGAGCAGCAAGAGCTTTTGGTCCTGGCCCCTTTGGGGTGGGAGGAATCCCGGGACAGTCGCAATTGCTGAGCCTGGCTCCGGCTGTACTCAGCGTCCCAGGCAGAGAGTCTTGGAGTTTTGGAGGCCACAGGAAGAGACAGCGTCAGCGTTTGTGGGGCTGTGAATGGGGTTGCCTGGCCACTTGAAGAGCAGCAAGAGCTTTTGGTCCTGGCCCCTTTGGGGTGGGAGGAATCCTGGGACGTTCGCAATTGCTGATTCTGCCTCCGGCTGTACTGAGCGTCCCAGGCAGCTAGTCTTGGAGTTTGGGAGGCTCACGAAAGAGACAGCATCAGCGTTTGTGGGGCTGTGAATGGAGTTGCCTGGCTACTTGAAGAGCAGCAAGAGCTTTTGGTCCTGGCCCCTTTGAGGTGGGAGGTATCCCGGGACGTTCGTAATTCCTGAACCTGGCTCTGGCTCTACACAGCGTCCCAGGCAGATAGTCTTGGAGTTTGGGAGGCTCACGAAAGAGACAGCGTCAGCGTTTGTGGGGCTGTGAATGGAGTTGCCTGGCTACTTGAAGAGCAGCAAGAGCTTTTGGTCCTGGCCCCTTTGGGGTGGGAGGAATCCTGGGACGTTCGCAATTGCTGAGCCTGGCTCCGGCTGTACACAGTGTCCCAGGCAGATAGCCGTGGAGTTTGGGAGGCCACAGAAAGAGACATCGGCAGCGTTTGTAGGGCTGTGAATGGAGTTGCCAGGCTACTTGAAGAGCAGCAAGAGCTTTTGGTCCTGGGCCCTTTGGGGTGGGAGGAATACCGGGACGTTCGCAATTGCTGAGCTGGGCTCCAGATCACCATCCCAGGCAGATAGTCTTGGAGTCTGGGAGGCTCACGAAAGAGACAGCGTCAGCGTTTGTGGGGCTGTGAATGGGGTTGCCTGGCTACTTGAAGAGCAGCAAGAGCTTTTGGTCCTGGCCCCTTTGGGGTGGGAGGAATCCCGGGACGGTCGCAATTGCTGAACCTGGCTCTGGCGGTACACAGCGTCCCAGGCAGATAGTCTTGGAGTTTGGGAGGCTCACGAAAGAGACAGCGTCAGCGTTTGTGGGGCTGTGAATGGGGTTGCCTGGCTACTTGAAGAGCAGCAAGAGCTTTTGGTCCTGGCCCCTTTGGGGTGGGAGGAATCCCGGGACGTTCGCAATTGCTGAACCTGGCTCTGGCTGGAGGCAGCGTCCCAGGCAGCTAGTCTTGGAGTTTGGGAGGCTCACGAAAGAGACAGCGTCAGCGTTTGTGGGGCTGTGAATGGAGTTGCCTGGCTACTTGAAGAGCAGCAAGAGCTTTTGGTCCTGGCCCCTTTGGGGGTGGGAGGAATCCCGGGACGTTCGCAATTGCTGAGCCTGGCTCTGGCTGGAGGCAGCGTCCCAGGCAGCTAGTCTTGGAGTTTGGGAGGCTCACGAAAGAGACAGCGTCAGCGTTTGTGGGGCTGTGAATGGAGTTGCCTGGCTACTTGAAGAGCAGCAAGAGCTTTTGGTCCTGGCCCCTTTGGGGTGGGAGGAATCCCGGGACGGTCGCATTCGCTGAGCGTGGCTCCATCTGGACTGAACGTCCCAGGCAGCTAGTCTTGGAGTTTGGGAGGCTCACGAAAGAGACAGCGTCAGCGTTTGTGGGGCTGTGAATGGAGTTGCCTGGCTACTTGAAGAGCAGCAAGAGCTTTTGGTCCTGGCCCCTTTGGGGTGGGAGGAATCCCGGGACGTTCGCAATTGCTGAGCCTGGCTCCGGCTGTATTCAGTGTCCCAGGCAGATAGTCTTGGAGTTTGGGAGGCCACAGAAAGAGACATCGGCAGCGTTTGTAGGGCTGTGAATGGAGTTGCCAGGCTACTTGAAGAGCAGCAAGAGCTTTTGGTCCTGGCCCCTTTGGGGTGGGAGGAATCCCGGGACGTTCGCAATTGCTGAACCTGGCTCTGGCGGTACACAGCGTCCCAGGCAGATAGTCTTGGAGTTTGGGAGGCCACAGAAAGAGACAGCGTCAGCGATTGTGGGGCTGTGAATGGAGTTGCCTGGCTACTTGAAGAGCAGCAAGAGCTTTTGGTCCTGGCCCCTTTGGGGTGGGAGGAATACCGGGACGTTCGCAATTGCTGAGCTGGGCTCCGGCTTCACTCAGCGTCCCAGGTAGATAGTCTGGGAGTTTGGGAGGCTCACGAAAGAGACAGCGTCAGCGTTTGTGGGGCTGTGAATGGGGTTGCCTGGCCACTTGAAGAGCAGCAAGAGCTTTTGGTCCTGGCCCCTTTGGGGTGGGAGGAATCCCGGGACAGTCGCAATTGCTTAGCAGGGCTCCGGCTGCACTCACCGTCCCAGGCAGATATTCTTGGAGTTTGGGAGGGCACAGAAAGAGAGAGCGTCAGCGTTTGTGGGGCTGTGAATGGGGTTGCCTGGCTACTTGAAGAGCAGCAAGAGCTTTTGGTCCTGGCCCCTTTGGGGTGGGAGGAATCCCGGGACGGTCGCATTCGCTGAGCGTGGCTCCATCTGGACTGAACGTCCCAGGCAGCTAGTCTTGGAGTTTGGGAGGCTCACGAAAGAGACAGCGTCAGCGTTTGTGGGGCTGTGAATGGAGTTGCCTGGCTACTTGAAGAGCAGCAAGAGCTTTTGGTCCTGGCCCCTTTGGGGTGGGAGGAATCCCGGGACGTTCGCAATTGCTGAGCCTGGCTCCGGCTGTATTCAGTGTCCCAGGCAGATAGTCTTGGAGTTTGGGAGGCCACAGAAAGAGACATCGGCAGCGTTTGTAGGGCTGTGAATGGAGTTGCCAGGCTACTTGAAGAGCAGCAAGAGCTTTTGGTCCTGGCCCCTTTGGGGTGGGAGGAATCCCGGGACGTTCGCAATTGCTGAACCTGGCTCTGGCGGTACACAGCGTCCCAGGCAGATAGTCTTGGAGTTTGGGAGGCTCAGGAAAGAGACAGCGTCAGCGTTTGTGTGGCTGTGAATGGAGTTGCCTGGCTACTTGAAGAGCAGCAAGAGCTTTTGGTCCTGGCCCCTTTGGGGTGGGAGGAATCCCGGGACGGTCGCAATTGCTTAGCTGGGCTCTGGCTGCAGGCAGCGTCCCAGGCAGCTAGTCTTGGAGTTTGGGAGGCTCACGAAAGAGACAGCGTCAGCGTTTGTGGGGCTGTGAATGGGGTTGCCTGGCTACTTGAAGAGCAGCAAGAGCTTTTGGTCCTGGCCCCTTTGGGGTGGGAGGAATCCCGGGACGTTCGCAATTGCTGAGCCTGGCTCCGGCTGTACTCAGCGTCCCAGGCAGAGAGTCTTGGAGTTTTGGAGGCCACAGGAAGAGACAGCGTCAGCGTTTGTGGGGCTGTGAATGGGGTTGCCTGGCCACTTGAAGAGCAGCAAGAGCTTTTGGTCCTGGCCCCTTTGGGGTGGGAGGAATCCTGGGACGTTCGCAATTGCTGAGCCTGGCTCCGGCTGTACTGAGCGTCCCAGGCAGGTAGCCTTGGAGTTTGGGAGGCTCACGAAAGAGACAGCGTCAGCGTTTGTGGGGCTGTGAATGGAGTTGCCTGGCTACTTGAAGAGCAGCAAGAGCTTTTGGTCCTGGCCCCTTTGGGGTGGGAGGTATCCCGGGACGTTCGTAATTCCTGAACCTGGATCTGGCTCTACACAGCGTCCCAGGCAGATAGTCTTGGAGTTTAGGAGGCTCACGAAAGAGACATCGGCAGCGTTTGTAGGGCTGTGAATGGAGTTGCCAGGCTACTTGAAGAGCAGCAAGAGCTTTTGGTCCTGGGCCCTTTGGGGTGGGAGGAATACCGGGACGTTCGCAATTGCTGAGCTGGGCTCCAGATCACCATCCCAGGCAGCTAGTCTTGGAGTCTGGGAGGCTCACGAAAGAGACAGCGTCAGCGTTTGTGGGGCTGTGAATGGGGTTGCCTGGCTACTTGAAGAGCAGCAAGAGCTTTTGGTCCTGGCCCCTTTGGGGTGGGAGGAATCCCGGGACGTTCGCAATTGCTGAACCTGGCTCTGGCTGGAGGCAGCGTCCCAGGCAGCTAGTCTTGGAGTTTGGGAGGCTCACGAAAGAGACAGCGTCAGCGTTTGTGGGGCTGTGAATGGAGTTGCCTGGCTACTTGAAGAGCAGCAAGAGCTTTTGGTCCTGGCCCCTTTGGGGTGGGAGGAATCCCGGGATGTTCGTAATTCCTGAACCTGGCTCTGGCTCTACACAGCGTCCCAGGCAGATAGTCTTGGAGTTTGGGAGGCCACAGAAAGAGACATCGGCAGCGTTTGTGGGGCTGTGAATGGAGTTGCCTGGCTACTTGAAGAGCAGCAAGAGCTTTTGGTCCTGGCCCCTTTGGGGTGGGAGGAATCCCGGGACGTTCGCAATTGCTGAGCCTGGCTCTGGCTGTACTCAGCAACCCAGGCAGATATTCTTGGAGTTTGGGAGGCTCACGAAAGAGACAGCGTCAGCGTTTGTGGGGCTGTGAATGGAGTTGCCTGGCTACTTGAAGAGCAGCAAGAGCTTTTGGTCCTGGCCCCTTTGGGGTGGGAGGAATCCCGGGACGGTCGCATTCGCTGAGCGTGGCTCCATCTGGACTGAACGTCCCAGGCAGCTAGTCTTGGAGTTTGGGAGGCTCACGAAAGAGACAGCGTCAGCGTTTGTGGGGCTGTGAATGGGGTTGCCTGGCTACTTGAAGAGCAGCAAGAGCTTTTGGTCCTGGCCCCTCTGGGGGTGGGAGGTATCCCGGGACGTTCGTAATTCCTGAATCTGGCTCTGGCTCTACACAGCGTCCCAGGCAGATAATATTGGAGTTTGGGAGGCTCACGAAAGAGACAGCGTCAGCGTTTGTGGGGCTGTGAATGGGGTTGCCTGGCCACTTGAAGAGCAGCAAGAGCTTTTGGTCCTGGCCCCTTTGGGGTGGGAGGAATCCCGGGACAGTCGCAATTGCTTAGCAGGGCTCCGGCTGCACTCACCGTCCCAGGCAGATATTCTTGGAGTTTGGGAGGGCACAGAAAGAGAGAGCGTCAGCGTTTGTGGGGCTGTGAATGGGGTTGCCTGGCTACTTGAAGAGCAGCAAGAGCTTTTGGTCCTGGCCCCTTTGGGGTGGGAGGAATCCCGGGACGGTCGCATTCGCTGAGCGTGGCTCCATCTGGACTGAACGTCCCAGGCAGATAGTCTTGGAGTTTGGGAGGCCACAGAAAGAGACATCGGCAGCGTTTGTAGGGCTGTGAATGGAGTTGCCAGGCTACTTGAAGAGCAGCAAGAGCTTTTGGTCCTGGCCCCTTTGGGGTGGGAGGAATCCCGGGACGTTCGCAATTGCTGAACCTGGCTCTGGCGGTACACAGCGTCCCAGGCAGATAGTCTTGGAGTTTGGGAGGCTCAGGAAAGAGACAGCGTCAGCGTTTGTGTGGCTGTGAATGGAGTTGCCTGGCTACTTGAAGAGCAGCAAGAGCTTTTGGTCCTGGCCCCTTTGGGGTGGGAGGAATCCCGGGACGGTCGCAATTGCTTAGCTGGGCTCTGGCTGCAGGCAGCGTCCCAGGCAGCTAGTCTTGGAGTTTGGGAGGCTCACGAAAGAGACAGCGTCAGCGTTTGTGGGGCTGTGAATGGAGTTGCCTGGCTACTTGAAGAGCAGCAAGAGCTTTTGGTCCTGGCCCCTTTGGGGGTGGGAGGAATCCCGGGATGTTCGTAATTCCTGAACCTGGCTCTGGCTCTACACAGCGTCCCAGGCAGATAGTCTTGGAGTTTGGGAGGCCACAGAAAGAGACATCGGCAGCGTTTGTGGGGCTGTGAATGGAGTTGCCTGGCTACTTGAAGAGCAGCAAGAGCTTTTGGTCCTGGCCCCTTTGGGGTGGGAGGAATCCCGGGACGTTCGCAATTGCTGAGCCTGGCTCTGGCTGTACTCAGCAACCCAGGCAGATATTCTTGGAGTTTGGGAGGCTCACGAAAGAGACAGCGTCAGCGTTTGTGGGGCTGTGAATGGAGTTGCCTGGCTACTTGAAGAGCAGCAAGAGCTTTTGGTCCTGGCCCCTTTGGGGTGGGAGGAATCCCGGGACGGTCGCATTCGCTGAGCGTGGCTCCATCTGGACTGAACGTCCCAGGCAGCTAGTCTTGGAGTTTGGGAGGCTCACGAAAGAGACAGCGTCAGCGTTTGTGGGGCTGTGAATGGGGTTGCCTGGCTACTTGAAGAGCAGCAAGAGCTTTTGGTCCTGGCCCCTCTGGGGGTGGGAGGTATCCCGGGACGTTCGTAATTCCTGAATCTGGCTCTGGCTCTACACAGCGTCCCAGGCAGATAATATTGGAGTTTGGGAGGCTCACGAAAGAGACAGCGTCAGCGTTTGTGGGGCTGTGAATGGAGTTGCCTGGCTACTTGAAGAGCAGCAAGAGCTTTTGGTCCTGGCCCCTTTGGGGTGGGAGGAATCCTGGGACGTTCGCAATTGCTGAGCCTGGCTCCGGCTGTATTCAGCGTCCCAGGCAGATAGCCGTGGAGTTTGGGAGGCCACAGAAAGAGACATCGGCAGCGTTTGTAGGGCTGTGAATGGAGTTGCCTGGCTACTTGAAGAGCAGCAAGAGCTTTTGGTCCTGGCCCCTTTGGGGTGGGAGGAATACCGGGACGTTCGCAATTGCTGAGCTGGGCTCCGGCTTCACTCAGCGTCCCAGGCAGATAGTCTGGGAGTTTGGGAGGCTCACGAAAGAGACAGCGTCAGCGTTTGTGGGGCTGTGAATGGGGTTGCCTGGCCACTTGAAGAGCAGCAAGAGCTTTTGGTCCTGGCCCCTTTGGGGTGGGAGGAATCCCGGGACAGTCGCAATTGCTTAGCAGGGCTCCGGCTGCACTCACCGTCCCAGGCAGATATTCTTGGAGTTTGGGAGGGCACAGAAAGAGAGAGCGTCAGCGTTTGTGGGGCTGTGAATGGGGTTGCCTGGCTACTTGAAGAGCAGCAAGAGCTTTTGGTCCTGGCCCCTTTGGGGTGGGAGGAATCCCGGGACGGTCGCATTCGCTGAGCGTGGCTCCATCTGGACTGAACGTCCCAGGCAGATAGTCTTGGAGTTTGGGAGGCCACAGAAAGAGACATCGGCAGCGTTTGTAGGGCTGTGAATGGAGTTGCCAGGCTACTTGAAGAGCAGCAAGAGCTTTTGGTCCTGGCCCCTTTGGGGTGGGAGGAATCCCGGGACGTTCGCAATTGCTGAACCTGGCTCTGGCGGTACACAGCGTCCCAGGCAGATAGTCTTGGAGTTTGGGAGGCTCAGGAAAGAGACAGCGTCAGCGTTTGTGTGGCTGTGAATGGAGTTGCCTGGCTACTTGAAGAGCAGCAAGAGCTTTTGGTCCTGGCCCCTTTGGGGTGGGAGGAATCCCGGGACGGTCGCAATTGCTTAGCTGGGCTCTGGCTGCAGGCAGCGTCCCAGGCAGCTAGTCTTGGAGTTTGGGAGGCTCACGAAAGAGACAGCGTCAGCGTTTGTGGGGCTGTGAATGGAGTTGCCTGGCTACTTGAAGAGCAGCAAGAGCTTTTGGTCCTGGCCCCTTTGGGGGTGGGAGGAATCCCGGGATGTTCGTAATTCCTGAACCTGGCTCTGGCTCTACACAGCGTCCCAGGCAGATAGTCTTGGAGTTTGGGAGGCCACAGAAAGAGACAGCGGCAGCGTTTGTGGGACTGTGAATGGAGTTGCCTGGCTACTTGAAGAGCAGCAAGAGCTTTTTTGTCCTGGCCCCTTTGGGGTGGGAGGAATCCCGGGACGTTCGCAATTGCTGAGCCTGGCTCTGGCTGTACTCAGCAACCGAGGCAGATATTCTTGGAGTTTGGGAGGCTCACAAAAGAGACAGCGTCAGCGTTTGTGGGGCTGTGAATGGAGTTGCCTGGCTACTTGAAGAGCAGCAAGAGCTTTTGGTCCTGGCCCCTTTGGGGTGGGAGGAATCCCGGGACGGTCGCATTCGCTGAGCGTGGCTCCATCTGGACTGAACGTCGCAGGCAGATAGTCTTGGAGTTTGGGAGGCTCACGAAAGAGACAGCGTCAGCGTTTGTGGGGCTGTGAATGGAGTTGCCTGGCTACTTGAAGAGCAGCAAGAGCTTTTGGTCCTGGCCCCTTTGGGGTGGGAGGAATCCTGGGACGTTCGCAATTGCTGAGCTGGTCTCCAGATCAGCATCCCAGGCAGCTAGTCTTGGAGTCTGGGAGGCTCACGAAAGAGAGAGCGTCAGCGTTTGTGGGGCTGTGAATGGGGTTGCCTGGCTACTTGAAGAGCAGCAAGAGCTTTTGGTCCTGGCCCCTTTGGGGTGGGAGGAATCCCGGGATGGTCGCAATTGCTTAGCTGGGCTCCGGCTGTACTCAGCGGCCCAGGCAGCTAGTCTTGGAGTTTGGGAGGCTCACGAAAGAGACAGCGTCAGCGTTTGTGGGGCTGTGAATGGGGTTACCTGGCCACTTGAAGAGCAGCAAGAGCTTTTGGTCCTGGCCCCTTTGGGGTGGGAGGAATCCCGGGACGGTCGCAATTGCTTAGCTGGGCTCCGGCTGCACTCAGCGTCCCAGGCAGATATTCTTGGAGTTTGGGAGGCAACAGAAAGAGACAGCGTCAGCGTTTGTGGGGCTGTGAATGGGGTTGCCTGGCTACTTGAAGAGCAGCAAGAGCTTTTGGTCCTGGCCCCTTTGGGGTGGGAGGAATCCCGGGACGTTCGCAATTGCTGAGCGTGGCTCCATCTGGACTGAACGTCCCAGGCAGCTAGTCTTGGAGTTTGGGAGGCTCAGGAAAGAGACAGCATCAGTGTTTGTGGGGCTGTGAATGGAGTTGCCTGGCTACTTGAAGAGCAGCAAGAGCTTTTGGTCCTGGCCCCTTTGGGGTGGGAGGAATCCTGGGACGTTCGCAATTGCTGAGCCTGGCTCCGGCTGTATTCAGTGTCCCAGGCAGATAGTCTTGGAGTTTGGGAGGCTCAAGAAAGAGACATCGGCAGCGTTTGTGGGGCTGTGAATGGGGTTGCCTGGCTACTTGAAGAGCAGCAAGAGCTTTTGGTCCTGGCCCCTTTCGGGTGGGAGGAATCCTGGGACGTTCGCAATTGCTGAGCTGGGCTCAAGATCAGCATCCCAGGCAGCTAGTCTTGGAGTTTGGGAGGCTCACGAAAGAGACAGCATCAGCGTTTGTGGGGCTGTGAATGGGGTTGCCTGGCTACTTGAAGAGCAGCAAGAGCTTTTGGTCCTGGCCCCTTTGGGGTGGGAGGAATCCCGGGACGTTCGCAATTGCTGAACCTGGCTCTGGCTACAGGCAGCGTCCCAGGCAGCTAGTCTTGGAGTTTGGGAGGCTCACGAAAGAGACAGCGTCAGCGTTTGTGGGGCTGTGAATGGGGTTGCCTGGCTACTTGAAGAGCAGCAAGAGCTTTTGGTCCTGGCCCCTTTGGGGTGGGAGGAATCCCGGGACGGTCGCATTCGCTGAGCGTGGCTCCAGCTGTACTGAGCGGCCCAGGCATATAGTATTGGAGTTTGGGAGGCTCAAGAAAGAGACAGTGGCAGCGTTTTTAACCTGTGAATGGGGTTGCCTGGCCACTTCAAGAACAGCAAGTGCTTTTGGTCCTGGCCCCTTTGGGGTGGGAGGAATCTCGGCATGTTCTTAAGTGCTGAGCCTGGCTATGGCTGTAAGCAGCGTCCCAGGCAGATATTATTATAGTTTGGGAGGCTCACGAAAGAGACAGCGTCAGCGTTTGTGGGGCTGTGAATGGAGTTGCCTGGCTACTTGAAGAGCAGCAAGAGCTTTTGGTCCTGGCCCCTTTGGGGTGGGAGGAATCCCGGGACGGTCGCATTCGCTGAGCGTGGCTCCATCTGGACTGAACGTCGCAGGCAGCTAGTCTTGGAGTTTGGGAGGCTCACGAAAGAGACAGCGTCAGCGTTTGTGGGGCTGTGAATGGAGTTGCCTGGCTACTTGAAGAGCAGCAAGAGCTTTTGGTCCTGGCCCCTTTGGGGTGGGAGGAATCCCGGGACGTTCGCAATTGCTGAGCCTGGCTCCGGCTGTATTCAGTGTCCCAGGCAGATAGTCTTGGAGTTTGGGAGGCCACAGAAAGAGAGAGCGGCAGCGTTTGTGGGGCTGTGAATGGAGTTGCCTGGCTACTTGAAGAGCAGCAAGAGCTTTTGGTCCTGGCCCCTTTGGGGTGGGAGGAATCCCGGGACGTTCGCAATTGCTGAACCTGGCTCTGGCGGTACACAGCGTCCCAGGCAGATAGTCTTGGAGTTTGGGAGGCTCAGGAAAGAGACAGCGTCAGCGATTGTGGGGCTGTGAATGGAGTTGCCTGGCTACTTGAAGAGCAGCAAGAGCTTTTGGTCCTGGCCCCTTTGGGGTGGGAGGAATCCCGGGACGGTCGCATTCGCTGAGCGTGGCTCCATCTGGACTGAACGTCCCAGGCAGCTAGTCTTGGAGTTTGGGAGGCTCACGAAAGAGACAGCGTCAGCATTTGTGGGGCTGTGAATGGAGTTGCCTGGCTACTTGAAGAGCAGCAAGAGCTTTTGGTCCTGGCCCCTTTGGGGTGGGAGGAATCCTGGGACGTTCGCAATTGCTGAGCCTGGCTCCGGCTGTATTCAGCGTCCCAGGCAGATAGTCTTGGAGTTTGGGAGGCCACAGAAAGAGACATCGGCAGCGTTTGTGGGGCTGTGAATGGGGTTGCCTGGCTACTTGAAGAGCAGCAAGAGCTTTTGGTCCTGGCCCCTTTGGGGTGGGAGGAATCCCGGGATGGTCGCAATTGCTTAGCTGGGCTCCGGCTGCACTCAGCGTCCCAGGCAGATATTCTTGGAGTTTGGGAGGCCACAGGAACAGACAGCGTCAGCGTTTGTGGGGCTGTGAATGGGGTTGCCTGGCCACTTGAAGAGCAGCAAGAGCTTTTGGTCCTGGCCCCTTTGGGGTGGGAGGAATCCTGGGACGTTCGCAATTGCTGATTCTGCCTCCGGCTGTACTCAGCGTCCCAGGCAGATAGTCTTGGAGTTTTGGAGGCCACAGGAACAGACAGCGTCAGCGTTTGTGGGGCTGTGAATGGGGTTGCCTGGCCACTTGAAGAGCAGCAAGAGCTTTTGGTCCTGGCCCCTTTGGGGTGGGAGGAATCCTGGGACGTTCGCAATTGCTGAGCCTGGCTCCGGCTGTACTAAGCGTCCCAGGCAGATAGCCTTGGAGTTTGGGAGGCTCACGAAAGAGACAGCGTCAGCGTTTGTGGGGCTGTGAATGGAGTTGCCTGGCTACTTGAAGAGCAGCAAGAGCTTTTGGTCCTGGCCCCTTTGGGGGTAGGAGGAATCCCGGGACGTTCGTAATTCCTGAACCTGGCTCTGGCTCTACACAGCGTCCCAGGCAGATAATATTGGAGTTTGGGAGGCTCACGAAAGAGACAGCGTCAGCGTTTGTGGGGCTGTGAATGGAGTTGCCTGGCTACTTGAAGAGCAGCAAGAGCTTTTGGTCCTGGCCCCTTTGGGGTGGGAGGAATCCTGGGACGTTCGCAATTGCTGAGCCTGGCTCCGGCTGTATTCAGCGTCCCAGGCAGCTAGTCTTGGAGTTTGGGAGGCTCACGAAAGAGACAGCGTCAGCGTTTGTGTGGCTGTGAATGGGGTTGCCTGGCTACTTGAAGAGCAGCAAGAGCTTTTGGTCCTGGCCCCTTTGGGGTGGGAGGAATCCCGGGACGGTCGCATTCGCTGAGCGTGGCTCCAGCTGTACTGAGCGGCCCAGGCATATAGTATTGGAGTTTGGGAGGCTCAAGAAAGAGACAGTGGCATCGTTTTTAACCTGTGAATGGGGTTGCCTGGCCACTTCAAGAACAGCAAGTGCTTTTGGTCCTGGCCCCTTTGGGGTGGGAGGAATCTCGGCATGTTCTTAAGTGCTGAGCCTGGCTATGGCTGTAAGCAGCGTCCCAGGCAGATATTATTATAGTTTGGGAGGCTCACGAAAGAGACAGCGTCAGCGTTTTTGGGGCTGTGAATGGAGTTGCCTGGCTACTTGAAGAGCAGCAAGAGCTTTTGGTCCTGGCCCCTTTGGGGTGGGAGGAATCCCGGGACGTTCGTAATTCCTGAACCTGGCTCTGGCTCTACACAGCGTCCCAGGCAGATAATATTGGAGTTTGGGAGGCTCACGAAAGAGACAGCGTCAGCGTTTGTGGGGCTGTGAATGGAGTTGCCTGGCTACTTGAAGAGCAGCAAGAGCTTTTGGTCCTGGCCCCTTTGGGGTGGGAGGAATCCTGGGACGTTCGCAATTGCTGAGCCTGGCTCCGGCTGTATTCAGTGTCCCAGGCAGATAGTCTTGGAGTTTGGGAGGCCACAGAAAGAGAGAGCGGCAGCGTTTGTGGGGCTGTGAATGGAGTTGCCTGGCTACTTGAAGAGCAGCAAGAGCTTTTGGTCCTGGCCCCTTTGGGGTGGGAGGAATCCCGGGACGTTCGCAATTGCTGAACCTGGCTCTGGCGGTACACAGCGTCCCAGGCAGCTAGTCTTGGAGTTTGGGAGGCTCACGAAAGAGACAGCGTCAGCGTTTGTGGGGCTGTGAATGGGGTTGCCTGGCTACTTGAAGAGCAGCAAGAGCTTTTGGTCCTGGCCCCTTTGGGGTGGGAGGAATCCTGGGACGTTCGCAATTGCTGAGCCTGGCTCCGGCTCTATTCTGGGTCCCAGGCAGATAGTCTTGGAGTTTGGGAGGCCACAGAAAGAGACAGCGTCAGCGTTTGTGGGGCTGTGAATGGAGTTGCCTGGCTACTTGAAGAGCAGCAAGAGCTTTTGGTCCTGGCCCCTTTGGGGTGGGAGGAATACCGGGACGTTCGCAATTGCTGAGCTGGTCTCCAGATCAGCATCCCAGGCAGCTAGTCTTGGAGTCTGGGAGGCTCACGAAAGAGAGAGCGTCAGCGTTTGTGGGGCTGTGAATGGGGTTGCCTGGCTACTTGAAGAGCAGCAAGAGCTTTTGGTCCTGGCCCCTTTGGGGTGGGAGGAATCCCGGGACGTTCGCAATTGCTGAACCTGGCTCTGGCGGTACTCAGCGTCCCAGGCAGGTAGCCTTGGAGTTTGGGAGGCTCACGAAAGAGACAGCGTCAGCGTTTGTGGGGCTGTGAATGGAGTTGCCTGGCTACTTGAAGAGCAGCAAGAGCTTTTGGTCCTGGCCCCTTTGGGGTGGGAGGAATCCTGGGACGTTCGCAATTGCTGAGCCTGGCTCCGGCTGTATTCAGTGTCCCAGGCAGATAGCCGTGGAGTTTGGGAGGCCACAGAAAGAGACATCGGCAGCGTTTGTAGGGCTGTGAATGGAGTTGCCAGGCTACTTGAAGAGCAGCAAGAGCTTTTGGTCCTGGGCCCTTTGGGGTGGGAGGAATCCTGGGACGTTCGCAATTGCTGAGCTGGGCTCAAGATCAGCATCCCAGGCAGCTAGTCTTGGAGTTTGGGAGGCTCACGAAAGAGACAGCATCAGCGTTTGTGGGGCTGTGAATGGGGTTGCCTGGCTACTTGAAGAGCAGCAAGAGCTTTTGGTCCTGGCCCCTTTGGGGTGGGAGGAATCCCGGGACGTTCGCAATTGCTGAACCTGGCTCTGGCTACAGGCAGCGTCCCAGGCAGCTAGTCTTGGAGTTTGGGAGGCTCACGAAAGAGACAGCGTCAGCGTTTGTGGGGCTGTGAATGGGGTTGCCTGGCTACTTGAAGAGCAGCAAGAGCTTTTGGTCCTGGCCCCTTTGGGGTGGGAGGAATCCCGGGACGGTCGCATTCGCTGAGCGTGGCTCCAGCTGTACTGAGCGGCCCAGGCATATAGTATTGGAGTTTGGGAGGCTCAAGAAAGAGACAGTGGCAGCGTTTTTAACCTGTGAATGGGGTTGCCTGGCCACTTCAAGAACAGCAAGTGCTTTTGGTCCTGGCCCCTTTGGGGTGGGAGGAATCTCGGCATGTTCTTAAGTGCTGAGCCTGGCTATGGCTGTAAGCAGCGTCCCAGGCAGATATTATTATAGTTTGGGAGGCTCACGAAAGAGACAGCGTCAGCGTTTGTGGGGCTGTGAATGGAGTTGCCTGGCTACTTGAAGAGCAGCAAGAGCTTTTGGTCCTGGCCCCTTTGGGGTGGGAGGAATCCCGGGACGGTCGCATTCGCTGAGCGTGGCTCCATCTGGACTGAACGTCGCAGGCAGCTAGTCTTGGAGTTTGGGAGGCTCACGAAAGAGACAGCGTCAGCGTTTGTGGGGCTGTGAATGGAGTTGCCTGGCTACTTGAAGAGCAGCAAGAGCTTTTGGTCCTGGCCCCTTTGGGGTGGGAGGAATCCCGGGACGTTCGCAATTGCTGAGCCTGGCTCCGGCTGTATTCAGTGTCCCAGGCAGATAGTCTTGGAGTTTGGGAGGCCACAGGAACAGACAGCGTCAGCGTTTGTGGGGCTGTGAATGGAGTTGCCAGGCTACTTGAAGAGCAGCAAGAGCTTTTGGTCCTGGCCCCTTTGGGGTGGGAGGAATCCCGGGACGTTCGCAATTGCTGAACCTGGCTCTGGCGGTACACAGCGTCCCAGGCAGATAGTCTTGGAGTTTGGGAGGCTCAGGAAAGAGACAGCGTCAGCGATTGTGGGGCTGTGAATGGAGTTGCCTGGCTACTTGAAGAGCAGCAAGAGCTTTTGGTCCTGGCCCCTTTGGGGTGGGAGGAATCCCGGGACGGTCGCAATTGCTTAGCTGGGCTCTGGCTGCAGGCAGCGTCCCAGGCAGCTAGTCTTGGAGTTTGGGAGGCTCACGAAAGAGACAGCGTCAGCGTTTGTGGGGCTGTGAATGGAGTTGCCTGGCTACTTGAAGAGCAGCAAGAGCTTTTGGTCCTGGCCCCTTTGGGGGTGGGAGGAATCCCGGGATGTTCGTAATTCCTGAACCTGGCTCTGGCTCTACACAGCGTCCCAGGCAGCTAGTCTTGGAGTTTGGGAGGCCACAGAAAGAGACAGCGGCAGCGTTTGTGGGACTGTGAATGGAGTTGCCTGGCTACTTGAAGAGCAGCAAGAGCTTTTTTGTCCTGGCCCCTTTGGGGTGGGAGGAATCCCGGGACGTTCGCAATTGCTGAGCCTGGCTCTGGCTGTACTCAGCAACCCAGGCAGATATTCTTGGAGTTTGGGAGGCTCACAAAAGAGACAGCGTCAGCGTTTGTGGGGCTGTGAATGGAGTTGCCTGGCTACTTGAAGAGCAGCAAGAGCTTTTGGTCCTGGCCCCTTTGGGGTGGGAGGAATCCCGGGACGGTCGCATTCGCTGAGCGTGGCTCCATCTGGACTGAACGTCCCAGGCAGCTAGTCTTGGAGTTTGGGAGGCTCACGAAAGAGACAGCGTCAGCATTTGTGGGGCTGTGAATGGAGTTGCCTGGCTACTTGAAGAGCAGCAAGAGCTTTTGGTCCTGGCCCCTTTGGGGTGGGAGGAATCCTGGGACGTTCGCAATTGCTGAGCCTGGCTCCGGCTGTATTCAGCGTCCCAGGCAGATAGTCTTGGAGTTTGGGAGGCCACAGAAAGAGACATCGGCAGCGTTTGTGGGGCTGTGAATGGGGTTGCCTGGCTACTTGAAGAGCAGCAAGAGCTTTTGGTCCTGGCCCCTTTGGGGTGGGAGGAATCCTGGGACGTTCGCAATTGCTGATTCTGCCTCCGGCTGTACTCAGCGTCCCAGGCAGATAGTCTTGGAGTTTTGGAGGCCACAGGAACAGACAGCGTCAGCGTTTGTGGGGCTGTGAATGGGGTTGCCTGGCCACTTGAAGAGCAGCAAGAGCTTTTGGTCCTGGCCCCTTTGGGGTGGGAGGAATCCTGGGACGTTCGCAATTGCTGAGCCTGGCTCCGGCTGTACTAAGCGTCCCAGGCAGATAGCCTTGGAGTTTGGGAGGCTCACGAAAGAGACAGCGTCAGCGTTTGTGGGGCTGTGAATGGAGTTGCCTGGCTACTTGAAGAGCAGCAAGAGCTTTTGGTCCTGGCCCCTTTGGGGGTAGGAGGAATCCCGGGACGTTCGTAATTCCTGAACCTGGCTCTGGCTCTACACAGCGTCCCAGGCAGATAATATTGGAGTTTGGGAGGCTCACGAAAGAGACAGCGTCAGCGTTTGTGGGGCTGTGAATGGAGTTGCCTGGCTACTTGAAGAGCAGCAAGAGCTTTTGGTCCTGGCCCCTTTGGGGTGGGAGGAATCCTGGGACGTTCGCAATTGCTGAGCCTGGCTCCGGCTGTATTCAGCGTCCCAGGCAGCTAGTCTTGGAGTTTGGGAGGCTCACGAAAGAGACAGCGTCAGCGTTTGTGTGGCTGTGAATGGGGTTGCCTGGCTACTTGAAGAGCAGCAAGAGCTTTTGGTCCTGGCCCCTTTGGGGTGGGAGGAATCCCGGGACGGTCGCATTCGCTGAGCGTGGCTCCAGCTGTACTGAGCGGCCCAGGCATATAGTATTGGAGTTTGGGAGGCTCAAGAAAGAGACAGTGGCAGCGTTTTTAACCTGTGAATGGGGTTGCCTGGCCACTTCAAGAACAGCAAGTGCTTTTGGTCCTGGCCCCTTTGGGGTGGGAGGAATCTCGGCATGTTCTTAAGTGCTGAGCCTGGCTATGGCTGTAAGCAGCGTCCCAGGCAGATATTATTATAGTTTGGGAGGCTCACGAAAGAGACAGCGTCAGCGTTTGTGGGGCTGTGAATGGAGTTGCCTGGCTACTTGAAGAGCAGCAAGAGCTTTTGGTCCTGGCCCCTTTGGGGTGGGAGGAATCCCGGGACGTTCGTAATTCCTGAACCTGGCTCTGGCTCTACACAGCGTCCCAGGCAGATAATATTGGAGTTTGGGAGGCTCACGAAAGAGACAGCGTCAGCGTTTGTGGGGCTGTGAATGGAGTTGCCTGGCTACTTGAAGAGCAGCAAGAGCTTTTGGTCCTGGCCCCTTTGGGGTGGGAGGAATCCCGGGACGTTCGCAATTGCTGAGCCTGGCTCCGGCTGTATTCAGTGTCCCAGGCAGATAGTCTTGGAGTTTGGGAGGCCACAGAAAGAGAGAGCGGCAGCGTTTGTGGGGCTGTGAATGGAGTTGCCTGGCTACTTGAAGAGCAGCAAGAGCTTTTGGTCCTGGCCCCTTTGGGGTGGGAGGAATCCCGGGACGTTCGCAATTGCTGAACCTGGCTCTGGCGGTACACAGCGTCCCAGGCAGCTAGTCTTGGAGTTTGGGAGGCTCACGAAAGAGACAGCGTCAGCGTTTGTGGGGCTGTGAATGGGGTTGCCTGGCTACTTGAAGAGCAGCAAGAGCTTTTGGTCCTGGCCCCTTTGGGGTGGGAGGAATCCTGGGACGTTCGCAATTCCTGAGCCTGGCTCCGGCTCTATTCTGGGTCCCAGGCAGATAGTCTTGGAGTTTGGGAGGCCACAGAAAGAGACAGCGTCAGCGTTTGTGGGGCTGTGAATGGAGTTGCCTGGCTACTTGAAGAGCAGCAAGAGCTTTTGGTCCTGGCCCCTTTGGGGTGGGAGGAATACCGGGACGTTCGCAATTGCTGAGCTGGTCTCCAGATCAGCATCCCAGGCAGCTAGTCTTGGAGTCTGGGAGGCTCACGAAAGAGAGAGCGTCAGCGTTTGTGGGGCTGTGAATGGGGTTGCCTGGCTACTTGAAGAGCAGCAAGAGCTTTTGGTCCTGGCCCCTTTGGGGTGGGAGGAATCCCGGGACGTTCGCAATTGCTGAACCTGGCTCTGGCGGTACTCAGCGTCCCAGGCAGGTAGCCTTGGAGTTTGGGAGGCTCACGAAAGAGACAGCGTCAGCGTTTGTGGGGCTGTGAATGGAGTTGCCTGGCTACTTGAAGAGCAGCAAGAGCTTTTGGTCCTGGCCCCTTTGGGGTGGGAGGAATCCTGGGACGTTCGCAATTGCTGAGCCTGGCTCCGGCTGTATTCAGTGTCCCAGGCAGATAGCCGTGGAGTTTGGGAGGCCACAGAAAGAGACATCGGCAGCGTTTGTAGGGCTGTGAATGGAGTTGCCAGGCTACTTGAAGAGCAGCAAGAGCTTTTGGTCCTGGGCCCTTTGGGGTGGGAGGAATACCGGGACGTTCGCAATTGCTGAGCTGGGCTCCAGATCACCATCCCAGGCAGCTAGTCTTGGAGTTTGGGAGGCTCACGAAAGAGACAGCGTCAGCGTTTGTGGGGCTGTGAATGGGGTTGCCTGGCTACTTGAAGAGCAGCAAGAGCTTTTGGTCCTGGCCCCTTTGGGGTGGGAGGAATCCCGGGACGTTCGCAATTGCTGAACCTGGCTCTGGCTGGAGGCAGCGTCCCAGGCAGCTAGTCTTGGAGTTTGGGAGGCTCACGAAAGAGACAGCGTCAGCGTTTGTGGGGCTGTGAATGGAGTTGCCTGGCTACTTGAAGAGCAGCAAGAGCTTTTGGTCCTGGCCCCTTTGGGGGTGGGAGGAATCCCGGGATGTTCGTAATTCCTGAACCTGGCTCTGGCTCTACACAGCGTCCCAGGCAGATAGTCTTGGAGTTTGGGAGGCCACAGAAAGAGACAGCGGCAGCGTTTGTGGGACTGTGAATGGAGTTGCCTGGCTACTTGAAGAGCAGCAAGAGCTTTTGGTCCTGGCCCCTTTGGGGTGGGAGGAATCCCGGGACGTTCGCAATTGCTGAGCCTGGCTCTGGCTGTACTCAGCAACCCAGGCAGATATTCTTGGAGTTTGGGAGGCTCACGAAAGAGACAGCGTCAGCGTTTGTGGGGCTGTGAATGGAGTTGCCTGGCTACTTGAAGAGCAGCAAGAGCTTTTGGTCCTGGCCCCTTTGGGGTGGGAGGAATCCTGGGACGGTCGCATTCGCTGAGCGTGGCTCCATCTGGACTGAACGTCGCAGGCAGCTAGTCTTGGAGTTTGGGAGGCTCACGAAAGAGACAGCGTCAGCGTTTGTGGGGCTGTGAATGGGGTTGCCTGGCTACTTGAAGAGCAGCAAGAGCTTTTGGTCCTGGCCCCTCTGGGGGTGGGAGGTATCCCGGGACGTTCGTAATTCCTGAACCTGGCTCTGGCTCTACACAGCGTCCCAGGCAGATAGTCTTGGAGTTTGGGAGGCTCAGGAAAGAGACAGCGTCAGCGTTTGTGGGGCTGTGAATGGAGTTGCCTGGCTACTTGAAGAGCAGCAAGAGCTTTTGGTCCTGGCCCCTTTGGGGTGGGAGGAATCCTGGGACGTTCGCAATTGCTGAGCCTGGCTCCGGCTGTATTCAGTGTCCCAGGCAGATAGCCGTGGAGTTTGGGAGGCCACAGAAAGAGACATCGGCAGCGTTTGTAGGGCTGTGAATGGAGTTGCCAGGCTACTTGAAGAGCAGCAAGAGCTTTTGGTCCTGGCCCCTTTGGGGTGGGAGGAATCCCGGGACGTTCGCAATTGCTGAGCCTGGCTCCGGCTGTACTCAGCGTCCCAGGCAGATAGTCTTGGAGTTTGGGAGGCCACAGGAACAGACAGCGTCAGCGTTTGTGGGGCTGTGAATGGGGTTGCCTGGCCACTTGAAGAGCAGCAAGAGCTTTTGGTCCTGGCCCCTTTGGGGTGGGAGGAATCCTGGGACGTTCGCAATTGCTGAGCCTGGCTCCGGCTGTACTAAGCGTCCCAGGCAGATAGCCTTGGAGTTTGGGAGGCTCACGAAAGAGACAGCGTCAGCGTTTGTGGGGCTGTGAATGGAGTTGCCTGGCTACTTGAAGAGCAGCAAGAGCTTTTGGTCCTGGCCCCTTTGGGGGTAGGAGGAATCCTGGGACGTTCGTAATTCCTGAACCTGGCTCTGGCTCTACACAGCGTCCCAGGCAGATAATATTGGAGTTTGGGAGGCTCACGAAAGAGACAGCGTCAGCGTTTGTGGGGCTGTGAATGGAGTTGCCTGGCTACTTGAAGAGCAGCAAGAGCTTTTGGTCCTGGCCCCTTTGGGGTGGGAGCAACCCCAGGACGTTCGCAATTGCTGAGCCTGGCTCCAGCTGTACTCAGCGTCCCAGGCAGCTAGTCTTGGAGTTTGGGAGGCTCACGAAAGAGACAGCGTCAGCGTTTGTGTGGCTGTGAATGGGGTTGCCTGGCTACTTGAAGAGCAGCAAGAGCTTTTGGTCCTGGCCCCTTTGGGGTGGGAGGAATCCCGGGACGGTCGCATTCGCTGAGCGTGGCTCCAGCTGTACTGAGCGGCCCAGGCATATAGTATTGGAGTTTGGGAGGCTCAAGAAAGAGACAGTGGCAGCGTTTTTAACCTGTGAATGGGGTTGCCTGGCCACTTCAAGAACAGCAAGTGCTTTTGGTCCTGGCCCCTTTGGGGTGGGAGGTATCTCGGCATGTTCTTAAGTGCTGAGCCTGGCTATGGCTGTAAGCAGCGTCCCAGGCAGATATTATTATAGTTTGGGAGGCTCACGAAAGAGACAGCGTCAGCGTTTGTGGGGCTGTGAATGGAGTTGCCTGGCTACTTGAAGAGCAGCAAGAGCTTTTGGTCCTGGCCCCTTTGGGGGTAGGAGGAATCCCGGGACGTTCGTAATTCCTGAACCTGGCGCTGGCTCTACACAGCGTCCCAGGCAGATAATATTGGAGTTTGGGAGGCTCACGAAAGAGACAGCGTCAGCGTTTGTGGGGCTGTGAATGGAGTTGCCTGGCTACTTGAAGAGCAGCAAGAGCTTTTGGTCCTGGCCCCTTTGGGGTGGGAGGAATCCTGGGACGTTCGCAATTGCTGAGCCTGGCTCCGGCTGTATTCAGTGTCCCAGGCAGATAGTCTTGGAGTTTGGGAGGCCACAGAAAGAGAGAGCGGCAGCGTTTGTGGGGCTGTGAATGGAGTTGCCTGGCTACTTGAAGAGCAGCAAGAGCTTTTGGTCCTGGCCCCTTTGGGGTGGGAGGAATCCCGGGACGTTCGCAATTGCTGAACCTGGCTCTGGCGGTACACAGCGTCCCAGGCAGCTAGTCTTGGAGTTTGGGAGGCTCACGAAAGAGACAGCGTCAGCGTTTGTGGGGCTGTGAATGGGGTTGCCTGGCTACTTGAAGAGCAGCAAGAGCTTTTGGTCCTGGCCCCTTTGGGGTGGGAGGAATCCTGGGACGTTCGCAATTGCTGAGCCTGGCTCCGGCTGTATTCAGTGTCCCAGGCAGATAGTCTTGGAGTTTGGGAGGCCACAGAAAGAGACAGCGTCAGCGTTTGTGGGGCTGTGAATGGAGTTGCCTGGCTACTTGAAGAGCAGCAAGAGCTTTTGGTCCTGGCCCCTTTGGGGTGGGAGGAATACCGGGACGTTCGCAATTGCTGAGCTGGTCTCCAGATCAGCATCCCAGGCAGCTAGTCTTGGAGTCTGGGAGGCTCACGAAAGAGAGAGCGTCAGCGTTTGTGGGGCTGTGAATGGGGTTGCCTGGCTACTTGAAGAGCAGCAAGAGCTTTTGGTCCTGGCCCCTTTGGGGTGGGAGGAATCCCGGGACCTTCGTAATTCCTGAACCTGGCTCTGGCTCTACACAGCGTCCCAGGCAGGTAGCCTTGGAGTTTGGGAGGCTCACGAAAGAGACAGCGTCAGCGTTTGTGGGGCTGTGAATGGAGTTGCCTGGCTACTTGAAGAGCAGCAAGAGCTTTTGGTCCTGGCCCCTTTGGGGTGGGAGGTATCCCGGGACCTTCGTAATTCCTGAACCTGGCTCTGGCTCTACACAGCGTCCCAGGCAGATAGTCTTGGAGTTTAGGAGGCTCACGAAAGAGACAGCGTCAGCGTTTGTGGGGCTGTGAATGGAGTTGCCTGGCTACTTGAAGAGCAGCAAGAGCTTTTGGTCCTGGCCCCTTTGGGGTGGGAGGAATCCCGGGACGTTCGCAATTGCTGAGCCTGGCTCCGGCTGTATTCAGTGTCCCAGGCAGATAGCCGTGGAGTTTGGGAGGCCACAGAAAGAGACATCGGCAGCGTTTGTAGGGCTGTGAATGGAGTTGCCAGGCTACTTGAAGAGCAGCAAGAGCTTTTGGTCCTGGGCCCTTTGGGGTGAGAGGAATACCGGGACGTTCGCAATTGCTGAGCTGGGCTCCAGATCAGCATCCCAGGCAGCTAGTCTTGGAGTCTGGGAGGCTCACGAAAGAGACAGCGTCAGCGTTTGTGGGGCTGTGAATGGGGTTGCCTGGCTACTTGAAGAGCAGCAAGAGCTTTTGGTCCTGGCCCCTTTGGGGTGGGAGGAATCCCGGGACGTTCGCAATTGCTGAACCTGGCTCTGGCTGGAGGCAGCGTCCCAGGCAGGTAGCCTTGGAGTTTGGGAGGCTCACGAAAGAGACAGCATCAGCGTTTGTGGGGCTGTGAATGGAGTTGCCTGGCTACTTGAAGAGCAGCAAGAGCTTTTGGTCCTGGCCCCTCTGGGGGTGGGAGGAATCCCGGGATGTTCGTAATTCCTGAACCTGGCTCTGGCTCTACACAGCGTCCCAGGCAGATAGTCTTGGAGTTTGGGAGGCCACAGAAAGAGACAGCGGCAGCGTTTGTGGGACTGTGAATGGAGTTGCCTGGCTACTTGAAGAGCAGCAAGAGCTTTTGGTCCTGGCCCCTTTGGGGTGGGAGGAATCCTGGGACGTTCGCAATTGCTGAGCCTGGCTCCGGCTGTATTCAGTGTCCCAGGCAGATAGCCGTGGAGTTTGGGAGGCCACAGAAAGAGACATCGGCAGCGTTTGTAGGGCTGTGAATGGAGTTGCCAGGCTACTTGAAGAGCAGCAAGAGCTTTTGGTCCTGGCCCCTTTGGGGTGGGAGGAATCCCGGGACGTTCGCAATTGCTGAACCTGGCTCTGGCGGTACACAGCGTCCCAGGCAGATAGTCTTGGAGTTTGGGAGGCTCAGGAAAGAGACAGCGTCAGCGTTTGTGTGGCTGTGAATGGAGTTGCCTGGCTACTTGAAGAGCAGCAAGAGCTTTTGGTCCTGGCCCCTTTGGGGTGGGAGGAATCCCGGGACGGTCCCAATTGCTTAGCTGGGCTCTGGCTGCAGGCAGCGTCCCAGGCAGCTAGTCTTGGAGTTTGGGAGGCTCACGAAAGAGACAGCGTCAGCGTTTGTGGGGCTGTGAATGGAGTTGCCTGGCTACTTGAAGAGCAGCAAGAGCTTTTGGTCCTGGCCCCTTTGGGGTGGGAGGAATCCCGGGACGTTCGCAATTGCTGAACCTGGCTCTGGCGGTACACAGCGTCCCAGGCAGATAGTCTTGGAGTTTGGGAGGCTCAGGAAAGAGACAGCGTCAGCGTTTGTGTGGCTGTGAATGGAGTTGCCTGGCTACTTGAAGAGCAGCAAGAGCTTTTTTGTCCTGGCCCCTTTGGGGTGGGAGGAATCCCGGGACGTTCGCAATTGCTGAGCCTGGCTCTGGCTGTACTCAGCAACCCAGGCAGATATTCTTGGAGTTTGGGAGGCTCACAAAAGAGACAGCGTCAGCGTTTGTGGGGCTGTGAATGGAGTTGCCTGGCTACTTGAAGAGCAGCAAGAGCTTTTGGTCCTGGCCCCTTTGGGGTGGGAGGAATCCCGGGACGGTCGCATTCGCTGAGCGTGGCTCCATCTGGACTGAACGTCCCAGGCAGCTAGCCTTGGAGTTTGGGAGGCTCACGAAAGAGACAGCGTCAGCATTTGTGGGGCTGTGAATGGAGTTGCCTGGCTACTTGAAGAGCAGCAAGAGCTTTTGGTCCTGGCCCCTTTGGGGTGGGAGGAATCCTGGGACGTTCGCAATTGCTGAGCCTGGCTCCGGCTGTATTCAGCGTCCCAGGCAGATAGTCTTGGAGTTTGGGAGGCCACAGAAAGAGACATCGGCAGCGTTTGTAGGGCTGTGAATGGAGTTGCCAGGCTACTTGAAGAGCAGCAAGAGCTTTTGGTCCTGGCCCCTTTGGGGTGGGAGGAATCCCGGGACGTTCGCAATTGCTGAGCTGGTCTCCAGATCAGCATCCCAGGCAGCTAGTCTTGGAGTCTGGGAGGCTCACGAAAGAGAGAGCGTCAGCGTTTGTGGGGCTGTGAATGGGGTTGCCTGGCTACTTGAAGAGCAGCAAGAGCTTTTGGTCCTGGCCCCTTTGGGGTGGGAGGAATCCCGGGATGGTCGCAATTGCTTAGCTGGGCTCCGGCTGTACTCAGCGGCCCAGGCAGATAGTCTTGGAGTTTGGGAGGCTCACGAAAGAGACAGCGTCAGCGTTTGTGGGGCTGTGAATGGGGTTGCCTGGCTACTTGAAGAGCAGCAAGAGCTTTTGGTCCTGGCCCCTTTGGGGTGGGAGGAATCCCGGGACGTTCGCAATTGCTGAGCGTGGCTCCATCTGGACTGAACGTCCCAGGCAGATAGTCTTGGAGTTTGGGAGGCTCAGGAAAGAGACAGCGTCAGCGTTTGTGGGGCTGTGAATGGAGTTGCCTGGCTACTTGAAGAGCAGCAAGAGCTTTTGGTCCTGGCCCCTTTGGGGTGCGAGGAATCCTGGGACGTTCGCAATTGCTGAGCCTGGCTCCGGCTGTATTCAGTGTCCCAGGCAGATAGTCTTGGAGTTTGGGAGGCTCAAGAAAGAGACATCGGCAGGGTTTGTAGGGCTGTGAATGGGGTTGCCTGGCTACTTGAAGAGCAGCAAGAGCTTTTGGTCCTGGCCCCTTTGGGGTGGGAGGAATCCCGGGACGTTCGCAATTGCTGAGCTGGGCTCAAGATCAGCATCCCAGGCAGCTAGTCTTGGAGTTTGGGAGGCTCACGAAAGAGACAGCATCAGCGTTTGTGGGGCTGTGAATGGGGTTGCCTGGCTACTTGAAGAGCAGCAAGAGCTTTTGGTCCTGGCCCCTTTGGGGTGGGAGGAATCCTGGGACGTTCGCAATTGCTGAACCTGGCTCTGGCTACAGGCAGCGTCCCAGGCAGCTAGTCTTGGAGTTTGGGAGGCTCACGAAAGAGACAGCGTCAGCGTTTGTGGGGCTGTGAATGGGGTTGCCTGGCTACTTGAAGAGCAGCAAGAGCTTTTGGTCCTGGCCCCTTTGGGGTGGGAGGAATCCCGGGACGGTCGCATTCGCTGAGCGTGGCTCCAGCTGTACTGAGCGGCCCAGGCATATAGTATTGGAGTTTGGGAGGCTCAAGAAAGAGACAGTGGCAGCGTTTTTAACCTGTGAATGGGGTTGCCTGGCCACTTCAAGAACAGCAAGTGCTTTTGGTCCTGGCCCCTTTGGGGTGGGAGGAATCTCGGCATGTTCTTAAGTGCTGAGCCTGGCTATGGCTGTAAGCAGCGTCCCAGGCAGATATTATTATAGTTTGGGAGGCTCACGAAAGAGACAGCGTCAGCGTTTGTGGGGCTGTGAATGGAGTTGCCTGGCTACTTGAAGAGCAGCAAGAGCTTTTGGTCCTGGCCCCTTTGGGGTGGGAGGAATCCCGGGACGTTCGCAATTGCTGAGCCTGGCTCCGGCTGTACTCAGCGTCCCAGGCAGATAGTCTTGGAGTTTTGGAGGCCACAGGAACAGACAGCGTCAGCGTTTGTGGGGCTGTGAATGGGGTTGCCTGGCCACTTGAAGAGCAGCAAGAGCTTTTGGTCCTGGCCCCTTTGGGGTGGGAGGAATCCCGGGACAGTCGCAATTGCTTAGCTGGGCTCCGGCTGCACTCACCGTCCCAGGCAGATATTCTTGGAGTTTGGGAGGGCACAGAAAGAGACAGCGTCAGCGTTTGTGGGGCTGTGAATGGGGTTGCCTGGCTACTTGAAGAGCAGCAAGAGCTTTTGGTCCTGGCCCCTTTGGGGTGGGAGGAATCCCGGGACGGTCGCATTCGCTGAGCGTGGCTCCATCTGGACTGAACGTCCCAGGCAGATAGTCTTGGAGTTTGGGAGGCTCACGAAAGAGACAGCGTCAGCGTTTGTGGGGCTGTGAATGGAGTTGCCTGGCTACTTGAAGAGCAGCAAGAGCTTTTGGTCCTGGCCCCTTTGGGGTGGGAGGAATCCCGGGACGGTCGCAATTGCTTAGCTGGGCTCTGACTGCAGGCAGCGTCCCAGGCAGCTAGTCTTGGAGTTTGGGAGGCTCACGAAAGAGACAGCGTCAGCGTTTGTGGGGCTGTGAATGGAGTTGCCTGGCTACTTGAAGAGCAGCAAGAGCTTTTGGTCCTGGCCCCTTTGGGGGTGGGAGGAATCCCGGGATGTTCGTAATTCCTGAACCTGGCTCTGGCTCTACACAGCGTCCCAGGCAGCTAGTCTTGGAGTTTGGGAGGCCACAGAAAGAGACAGCGGCAGCGTTTGTGGGACTGTGAATGGAGTTGCCTGGCTACTTGAAGAGCAGCAAGAGCTTTTTTGTCCTGGCCCCTTTGGGGTGGGAGGAATCCCGGGACGTTCGCAATTGCTGAGCCTGGCTCTGGCTGTACTCAGCAACCCAGGCAGATATTCTTGGAGTTTGGGAGGCTCACAAAAGAGACAGCGTCAGCGTTTGTGGGGCTGTGAATGGAGTTGCCTGGCTACTTGAAGAGCAGCAAGAGCTTTTGGTCCTGGCCCCTTTGGGGTGGGAGGAATCCCGGGACGGTCGCATTCGCTGAGCGTGGCTCCATCTGGACTGAACGTCCCAGGCAGATAGTCTTGGAGTTTGGGAGGCTCACGAAAGAGACAGCGTCAGCATTTGTGGGGCTGTGAATGGAGTTGCCTGGCTACTTGAAGAGCAGCAAGAGCTTTTGGTCCTGGCCCCTTTGGGGTGGGAGGAATCCTGGGACGTTCGCAATTGCTGAGCCTGGCTCCGGCTGTATTCAGCGTCCCAGGCAGATAGTCTTGGAGTTTGGGAGGCCACAGAAAGAGACATCGGCAGCGTTTGTAGGGCTGTGAATGGAGTTGCCAGGCTACTTGAAGAGCAGCAAGAGCTTTTGGTCCTGGCCCCTTTGGGGTGGGAGGAATCCTGGGACGGTCGCAATTGCTGAGCTGGTCTCCAGATCAGCATCCCAGGCAGCTAGTCTTGGAGTCTGGGAGGCTCACGAAAGAGAGAGCGTCAGCGTTTGTGGGGCTGTGAATGGGGTTGCCTGGCTACTTGAAGAGCAGCAAGAGCTTTTGGTCCTGGCCCCTTTGGGGTGGGAGGAATCCCGGGATGGTCGCAATTGCTTAGCTGGGCTCCGGCTGTACTCAGTGTCCATGGCAGATATTCTTGGAGTTTGGGAGGCAACAGAAAGAGACAGCGTCAGCGTTTGTGGGGCTGTGAATGGGGTTGCCTGGCCACTTGAAGAGCAGCAAGAGCTTTTGGTCCTGGCCCCTTTGGGGTGGGAGGAATCCCGGGACAGTCGCAATTGCTTAGCTGGGCTCCGGCTGCACTCACCGTCCCAGGCAGATATTCTTGGAGTTTGGGAGGGCACAGAAAGAGACAGCGTCAGCGTTTGTGGGGCTGTGAATGGGGTTGCCTGGCTACTGGAAGAGCAGCAAGAGCTTTTGGTCCTGGCCCCTTTGGGGTGGGAGGAATCCCGGGACGGTCGCATTCGCTGAGCGTGGCTCCATCTGGACTGAACGTCCCAGGCAGATAGTCTTGGAGTTTGGGAGGCTCACGAAAGAGACAGCGTCAGCGTTTGTGGGGCTGTGAATGGAGTTGCCTGGCTACTTGAAGAGCAGCAAGAGCTTTTGGTCCTGGCCCCTTTGGGGTGGGAGGAATCCCGGGACGTTCGCAATTGCTGAGCCTGGCTCCGGCTGTATTCAGTGTCCCAGGCAGATAGTCTTGGAGTTTGGGAGGCCACAGAAAGAGACAGCGTCAGCGTTTGTGGGGCTGTGAATGGAGTTGCCAGGCTACTTGAAGAGCAGCAAGAGCTTTTGGTCCTGGCCCCTTTGGGGTGGGAGGAATCCCGGGACGTTCGCAATTGCTGAACCTGGCTCTGGCGGTACACAGCGTCCCAGGCAGATAGTCTTGGAGTTTGGGAGGCTCAGGAAAGAGACAGCGTCAGCGATTGTGGGGCTGTGAATGGAGTTGCCTGGCTACTTGAAGAGCAGCAAGAGCTTTTGGTCCTGGCCCCTTTGGGGTGGGAGGAATCCCGGGATGGTCGCAATTGCTTAGCTGGGCTCCGGCTGCACTCAGCGTCCCAGGCAGATAATATTGGAGTTTGGTAGGCTCACGAAAGAGACAGCGTCAGCGTTTGTGGGGCTGTGAATGGGGTTGCCTGGCTACTTGAAGAGCAGCAAGAGCTTTTGGTCCTGGCCCCTTTGGGGGTGGGAGGAATCCCGGGATGTTCGTAATTCCTGAACCTGGCTCTGGCTCTACACAGCGTCCCAGGCAGCTAGTCTTGGAGTTTGGGAGGCCACAGAAAGAGACAGCGGCAGCGTTTGTGGGACTGTGAATGGAGTTGCCTGGCTACTTGAAGAGCAGCAAGAGCTTTTTTGTCCTGGCCCCTTTGGGGTGGGAGGAATCCCGGGACGTTCGCAATTGCTGAGCCTGGCTCTGGCTGTACTCAGCAACCCAGGCAGATATTCTTGGAGTTTGGGAGGCTCACAAAAGAGACAGCGTCAGCGTTTGTGGGGCTGTGAATGGAGTTGCCTGGCTACTTGAAGAGCAGCAAGAGCTTTTGGTCCTGGCCCCTTTGGGGTGGGAGGAATCCCGGGACGGTCGCATTCGCTGAGCGTGGCTCCATCTGGACTGAACGTCCCAGGCAGATAGTCTTGGAGTTTGGGAGGCTCACGAAAGAGACAGCGTCAGCATTTGTGGGGCTGTGAATGGAGTTGCCTGGCTACTTGAAGAGCAGCAAGAGCTTTTGGTCCTGGCCCCTTTGGGGTGGGAGGAATCCTGGGACGTTCGCAATTGCTGAGCCTGGCTCCGGCTGTATTCAGCGTCCCAGGCAGATAGTCTTGGAGTTTGGGAGGCCACAGAAAGAGACATCGGCAGCGTTTGTAGGGCTGTGAATGGAGTTGCCAGGCTACTTGAAGAGCAGCAAGAGCTTTTGGTCCTGGCCCCTTTGGGGTGGGAGGAATCCTGGGACGTTCGCAATTGCTGAGCTGGTCTCCAGATCAGCATCCCAGGCAGCTAGTCTTGGAGTCTGGGAGGCTCACGAAAGAGAGAGCGTCAGCGTTTGTGGGGCTGTGAATGGGGTTGCCTGGCTACTTGAAGAGCAGCAAGAGCTTTTGGTCCTGGCCCCTTTGGGGTGGGAGGAATCCCGGGATGGTCGCAATTGCTTAGCTGGGCTCCGGCTGTACTCAGTGTCCATGGCAGATATTCTTGGAGTTTGGGAGGCAACAGAAAGAGACAGCGTCAGCGTTTGTGGGGCTGTGAATGGGGTTGCCTGGCCACTTGAAGAGCAGCAAGAGCTTTTGGTCCTGGCCCCTTTGGGGTGGGAGGAATCCCGGGACGGTCGCAATTGCTTAGCTGGGCTCCGGCTGCACTCAGCGTCCCAGGCAGATATTCTTGGAGTTTGGGAGGCAACAGAAAGAGACAGCGTCAGCGTTTGTGGGGCTGTGAATGGGGTTGCCTGGCTACTTGAAGAGCAGCAAGAGCTTTTGGTCCTGGACCCTTTGGGGTGGGAGGAATCCCGGGACGTTCGCAATTGCTGAGCGTGGCTCCATCTGGACTGAACGTCCCAGGCAGATAGTCTTGGAGTTTGGGAGGCTCACGAAAGAGAGAGCGTCAGCGTTTGTGGGGCTGTGAATGGAGTTGCCTGGCTACTTGAAGAGCAGCAAGAGCTTTTGGTCCTGGCCCCTTTGGGGTGGGAGGAATCCTGGGACGTTCGCAATTGCTGAGCCTGGCTCCGGCTGTATTCAGTGTCCCAGGCAGCTAGTCTTGGAGTTTGGGAGGCTCACGAAAGAGACAGCGTCAGCGTTTGTGGGGCTGTGAATGGGGTTGCCTGGCTACTTGAAGAGCAGCAAGAGCTTTTGGTCCTGGCCCCTTTGGGGTGGGAGGAATCCCGGGACGGTCGCATTCGCTGAGCGTGGCTCCAGCTGTACTGAGCGGCCCAGGCATATAGTATTGGAGTTTGGGAGGCTCAAGAAAGAGACAGTGGCAGCGTTTTTAACCTGTGAATGGGGTTGCCTGGCCACTTCAAGAACAGCAAGTGCTTTTGGTCCTGGCCCCTTTGGGGTGGGAGGAATCTCGGCATGTTCTTAAGTGCTGAGCCTGGCTATGGCTGTAAGCAGCGTCCCAGGCAGATATTATTATAGTTTGGGAGGCTCACGAAAGAGACAGCGTCAGCGTTTGTGGGGCTGTGAATGGAGTTGCCTGGCTACTTGAAGAGCAGCAAGAGCTTTTGGTCCTGGCCCCTTTGGGGTGGGAGGAATCCCGGGACGGTCGCAATTGCTGAGCCTGGCTCCGGCTGTACTCAGCGTCCCAGGCAGATAGTCTTGGAGTTTTGGAGGCCACAGGAACAGACAGCGTCAGCGTTTGTGGGGCTGTGAATGGGGTTGCCTGGCCACTTGAAGAGCAGCAAGAGCTTTTGGTCCTGGCCCCTTTGGGGTGGGAGGAATCCTGGGACGTTCGCAATTGCTGAGCCTGGCTCCGGCTGTACTAAGCGTCCCAGGCAGATAGCCTTGGAGTTTGGGAGGCTCACGAAAGAGACAGCGTCAGCGTTTGTGGGGCTGTGAATGGAGTTGCCTGGCTACTTGAAGAGCAGCAAGAGCTTTTGGTCCTGGCCCCTTTGGGGGTAGGAGGAATCCCGGGACGTTCGTAATTCCTGAACCTGGCTCTGGCTCTACACAGCGTCCCAGGCAGCTAGTCTTGGAGTTTGGGAGGCTCACGAAAGAGACAGCGTCAGCGTTTGTGGGGCTGTGAATGGGGTTGCCTGGCTACTTGAAGAGCAGCAAGAGCTTTTGGTCCTGGCCCCTTTGGGGTGGGAGGAATCCTGGGACGTTCGCAATTGCTGAGCCTGGCTCCGGCTGTATTCAGTGTCCCAGGCAGATAGTCTTGGAGTTTGGGAGGCCACAGAAAGAGAGAGCGGCAGCGTTTGTGGGGCTGTGAATGGAGTTGCCTGGCTACTTGAAGAGCAGCAAGAGCTTTTGGTCCTGGCCCCTTTGGGGTGGGAGGAATACCGGGACGTTCGCAATTGCTGAGCTGGTCTCCAGATCAGCATCCCAGGCAGCTAGTCTTGGAGTCTGGGAGGCTCACGAAAGAGAGAGCGTCAGCGTTTGTGGGGCTGTGAATGGGGTTGCCTGGCTACTTGAAGAGCAGCAAGAGCTTTTGGTCCTGGCCCCTTTGGGGTGGGAGGAATCCCGGGACGTTCGCAATTGCTGAACCTGGCTCTGGCGGTACTCAGCGTCCCAGGCAGCTAGTCTTGGAGTTTGGGAGGCTCACGAAAGAGACAGCGTCAGCGTTTGTGGGGCTGTGAATGGAGTTGCCTGGCTACTTGAAGAGCAGCAAGAGCTTTTGGTCCTGGCCCCTTTGGGGTGGGAGGAATCCCGGGATGGTCGCAATTCCTGAGCTGGGCTCCAGATCACCATCCCAGGCAGCTAGTCTTGGAGTCTGGGAGGCTCACGAAAGAGAGAGCGTCAGCGTTTGTGGGGCTGTGAATGGGGTTGCCTGGCCACTTGAAGAGCAGCAAGAGTTTTTGGTCCTGGCCCCTTTGGGGTGGGAGGAATCCCGGGACGTTCGCAATTGCTGAGCTGGGCTCAAGATCAGCATCCCAGGCAGCTAGTCTTGGAGTTTGGGAGGCTCACGAAAGAGACAGCATCATCTTTGTGGGGCTGTGAATGGGGTTGCCTGGCTACTTGAAGAGCAGCAAGAGCTTTTGGTCCTGGCCCCTTTGGGGTGGGAGGAATCCCGGGACGTTCGCAATTGCTGAACCTGGCTCTGGCTACAGGCAGCGTCCCAGGCAGCTAGTCTTGGAGTTTGGGAGGCTCACGAAAGAGACAGCGTCAGCGTTTGTGGGGCTGTGAATGGGGTTGCCTGGCTACTTGAAGAGCAGCAAGAGCTTTTGGTCCTGGCCCCTTTGGGGTGGGAGGAATCCCGGGACGGTCGCATTCGCTGAGCGTGGCTCCAGCTGTACTGAGCGGCCCAGGCATATAGTATTGGAGTTTGGGAGGCTCAAGAAAGAGACAGTGGCAGCGTTTTTAACCTGTGAATGGGGTTGCCTGGCCACTTCAAGAACAGCAAGTGCTTTTGGTCCTGGCCCCTTTGGGGTGGGAGGAATCTCGGCATGTTCTTAAGTGCTGAGCCTGGCTATGGCTGTAAGCAGCGTCCCAGGCAGATATTATTATAGTTTGGGAGGCTCACGAAAGAGACAGCGTCAGCGTTTGTGGGGCTGTGAATGGAGTTGCCTGGCTACTTGAAGAGTAGCAAGAGCTTTTGGTCCTGGCCCCTTTGGGGTGGGAGGAATCCCGGGACGTTCGCAATTGCTGAGCCTGGCTCCGGCTGTACTCAGCGTCCCAGGCAGATAGTCTTGGAGTTTTGGAGGCCACAGGAACAGACAGCGTCAGCGTTTGTGGGGCTGTGAATGGGGTTGCCTGGCCACTTGAAGAGCAGCAAGAGCTTTTGGTCCTGGCCCCTTTGGGGTGGGAGGAATCCTGGGACTTTCGCAATTGCTGAGCCTGGCTCCGGCTGTACTAAGCGTCCCAGGCAGATAGCCTTGGAGTTTGGGAGGCTCACGAAAGAGACAGCGTCAGCGTTTGTGGGGCTGTGAATGGAGTTGCCTGGCTACTTGAAGAGCAGCAAGAGCTTTTGGTCCTGGCCCCTTTGGGGGTAGGAGGAATCCCGGGACGTTCGTAATTCCTGAACCTGGCTCTGGCTCTACACAGCGTCCCAGGCAGATAATATTGGAGTTTGGGAGGCTCACGAAAGAGACAGCGTCAGCGTTTGTGGGGCTGTGAATGGAGTTGCCTGGCTACTTGAAGAGCAGCAAGAGCTTTTGGTCCTGGCCCCTTTGGGGTGGGAGGAATCCTGGGACGTTCGCAATTGCTGAGCCTGGCTCCGGCTGTATTCAGTGTCCCAGGCAGATAGTCTTGGAGTTTGGGAGGCCACAGAAAGAGAGAGCGGCAGCGTTTGTGGGGCTGTGAATGGAGTTGCCTGGCTACTTGAAGAGCAGCAAGAGCTTTTGGTCCTGGCCCCTTTGGGGTGGGAGGAATCCCGGGACGGTCGCATTCGCTGAGCGTGGCTCCAGCTGTACTGAGCGGCCCAGGCATATAGTATTGGAGTTTGGGAGGCTCAAGAAAGAGACAGTGGCAGCGTTTTTAACCTGTGAATGGGGTTGCCTGGCCACTTCAAGAACAGCAAGTGCTTTTGGTCCTGGCCCCTTTGGGGTGGGAGGTATCTCGGCATGTTCTTAAGTGCTGAGCCTGGCTATGGCTGTAAGCAGCGTCCCAGGCAGATATTATTATAGTTTGGGAGGCTCACGAAAGAGACAGCGTCAGCGTTTGTGGGGCTGTGAATGGAGTTGCCTGGCTACTTGAAGAGCAGCAAGAGCTTTTGGTCCTGGCCCCTTTGGGGTGGGAGGAATCCCGGGACGTTCGCAATTGCTGAGCCTGGCTCCGGCTGTACTCAGCGTCCCAGGCAGATAGTCTTGGAGTTTTGGAGGCCACAGGAACAGACAGCGTCAGCGTTTGTGGGGCTGTGAATGGGGTTGCCTGGCCACTTGAAGAGCAGCAAGAGCTTTTGGTCCTGGCCCCTTTGGGGTGGGAGGAATTCTGGGACGTTCGCAATTGCTGAGCCTGCCTCCAGCTGTACTAAGCGTCCCAGGCAGATAGCCTTGGAGTTTGGGAGGCTCACGAAAGAGACAGCGTCAGCGTTTGTGGGGCTGTGAATGGAGTTGCCTGGCTACTTGAAGAGCAGCAAGAGCTTTTGGTCCTGGCCCCTTTGGGGGTAGGAGGAATCCCGGGACGTTCGTAATTCCTGAACCTGGCTCTGGCTCTACACAGCGTCCCAGGCAGATAATATTGGAGTTTGGGAGGCTCACGAAAGAGACAACGTCAGCGTTTGTGGGGCTGTGAATGGAGTTGCCTGGCTACTTGAAGAGCAGCAAGAGCTTTTGGTCCTGGCCCCTTTGGGGTGGGAGGAATCCTGGGACGTTCGCAATTGCTGAGCCTGGCTCCGGCTGTATTCAGTGTCCCAGGCAGATAGTCTTGGAGTTTGGGAGGCCACAGAAAGAGAGAGCGGCAGCGTTTGTGGGGCTGTGAATGGAGTTGCCTGGCTACTTGAAGAGCAGCAAGAGCTTTTGGTCCTGGCCCCTTTGGGGTGGGAGGAATCCCGGGACGTTCGCAATTGCTGAACCTGGCTCTGGCGGTACACAGCGTCCCAGGCAGCTAGTCTTGGAGTTTGGGAGGCTCACGAAAGAGACAGCGTCAGCGTTTGTGGGGCTGTGAATGGGGTTGCCTGGCTACTTGAAGAGCAGCAAGAGCTTTTGGTCCTGGCCCCTTTGGGGTGGGAGGAATCCTGGGACGGTCGCAATTGCTGAGCCTCGCTCCGGCTCTATTCTGGGTCCCAGGCAGATAGTCTTGGAGTTTGGGAGGCCACAGAAAGAGACAGCGTCAGCGTTTGTGGGGCTGTGAATGGAGTTGCCTGGCTACTTGAAGAGCAGCAAGAGCTTTTGGTCCTGGCCCCTTTGGGGTGGGAGGAATCCCGGGACGTTCGCAATTGCTGAGCTGGTCTCCAGATCAGCATCCCAGGCAGATAATCTTGGAGCTTGGGAGGCTCACAAAAGAGAGAGCGTCAGCGTTTGTGGGGCTGTGAATGGGGTTGCCTGGCTACTTGAAGAGCAGCAAGAGCTTTTGGTCCTGCCCCCTTTGGGGTGGGAGGAATCCCGGGATGTTCGCAATTGCTGAACTTGGCTCTGGCGGTACACAGCGTCCCAGGCAGCTAGTCTTGGAGTTTGGGAGGCTCACGAAAGAGACAGCGTCAGCGTTTGTGGGGCTGTGAATGGGGTTGCCTGGCTACTTGAAGAGCAGCAAGAGCTTTTGGTCCTGGCCCCTTTGGGGTGGGAGGAATCCTGGGACGTTCGCAATTGCTGAGCCTTGCTCCGGCTCTATTCAGTGTCCCAGGCAGCTAGTCTTGGAGTTTGGGAGGCCACAGAAAGAGACAGCGTCAGCGTTTGTGGGGCTGTGAATGGAGTTGCCTGGCTACTTGAAGAGCAGCAAGAGCTTTTGGTCCTGGCCCCTTTGGGGTGGGAGGAATACCGGGACGTTCGCAATTGCTGAGCTGGTCTCCAGATCAGCATCCCAGGCAGCTAGTCTTGGAGTCTGGGAGGCTCACGAAAGAGAGAGCGTCAGCGTTTGTGGGGCTGTGAATGGGGTTGCCTGGCTACTTGAAGAGCAGCAAGAGCTTTTGGTCCTGGCCCCTTTGGGGTGGGAGGAATCCCGGGACGTTCGCAATTGCTGAACCTGGCTCTGGCGGTACTCAGCGTCCCAGGCAGCTAGTCTTGGAGTTTGGGAGGCTCACGAAAGAGACAGCGTCAGCGTTTGTGGGGCTGTGAATGGAGTTGCCTGGCTACTTGAAGAGCAGCAAGAGCTTTTGGTCCTGGCCCCTTTGGGGTGGGAGGAATCCCGGGACATTCGCAATTGCTGAGCTGGGCTCCAGATCACCATTCGAGGCAGCTAGTCTTGGAGTCTGGGAGGCTCACGAAAGAGACAGCGTCAGCGTTTTTGGGGCTGTGAATGGGGTTGCCTGGCCACTTGAAGAGCAGCAAGAGCTTTTGGTCCTGGCCCCTTTGGGGTGGGAGGAATCCCGGGATGGTCGCAATTGCTTAGCTGGGCTCCGGCTGCACTCAGCGTCCCAGGCAGATAGTCTTGGAGTTTGGGAGGCCACAGAAAGAGACAGCATCAGCATTTGTGGGGCTGCGAATGGAGTTGCCTGGCTACTTGAAGAGCAGCAAGAGCTTTTGGTCCTGGCCCCTTTGGGGTGGGAGGAATCCCGGGACGGTCGCAATTGCTTAGCTGGGCTCCGGCTGTACTCAGCGTCCCAGGCAGCTAGTCTTGGAGTTTGGGAGGCTCACGAAAGAGACAGCGTCAGCGTTTGTGGGGCTGTGAATGGAGTTGCCTGGCTACTTGAAGAGCAGCAAGAGCTTTTGGTCCTGGCCCCTTTGGGGTGGGAGGAATCCTGGGACGTTCGCAATTCCTGAGCCTGGCTCCGGCTGTATTCAGTGTCCCAGGCAGCTAGTCTTGGAGTTTGGGAGGCCACAGGAACAGACAGCGTCAGCGTTTGTGGGGCTGTGAATGGGGTTGCCTGGCTACTTGAAGAGCAGCAAGAGCTTTTGGTCCTGGCCCCTTTGGGGTGGGAGGAATCCTGGGACGGTCGCAATTGCTGAGCCTGGCTCTGGCTGTACACAGTGTCCCAGGCAGCTAGTCTTGGAGTTTGGGAGGCTCACGAAAGAGACAGCGTCAGCGTTTGTGGGGCTGTGAATGGAGTTGCCTGGCTACTTGAAGAGCAGCAAGAGCTTTTGGTCCTGGCCCCTTTGGGGTGGGAGGAATCCCGGGACGTTCGCAATTGCTGAGCTGGTCTCCAGATCAGCATCCCAGGCAGCTAGTCTTGGAGTCTGGGAGGCTCACGAAAGAGACAGCGTCAGCGTTTGTGGGGCTGTGAATGGGGTTGCCTGGCTACTTGAAGAGCAGCAAGAGCTTTTGGTCCTGGCCCCTTTGGGGTGGGAGGAATCCCGGGACGGTCGCAATTGCTTAGCTGGGCTCCGGCTGTACTCAGCGTCCCAGGCAGCTAGTCTTGGAGTTTGGGAGGCTCACGAAAGAGACAGCGTCAGCGTTTGTGGGGCTGTGAATGGAGTTGCCTGGCTACTTGAAGAGCAGCAAGAGCTTTTGGTCCTGGCCCCTTTGGGGTGGGAGGAATCCTGGGACGTTCGCAATTCCTGAGCCTGGCTCCGGCTGTATTCAGTGTCCCAGGCAGCTAGTCTTGGAGTTTGGGAGGCCACAGGAACAGACAGCGTCAGCGTTTGTGGGGCTGTGAATGGGGTTGCCTGGCTACTTGAAGAGCAGCAAGAGCTTTTGGTCCTGGCCCCTTTGGGGTGGGAGGAATCCTGGGACGGTCGCAATTGCTGAGCCTGGCTCTGGCTGTACACAGTGTCCCAGGCAGCTAGTCTTGGAGTTTGGGAGGCTCACGAAAGAGACAGCGTCAGCGTTTGTGGGGCTGTGAATGGAGTTGCCTGGCTACTTGAAGAGCAGCAAGAGCTTTTGGTCCTGGCCCCTTTGGGGTGGGAGGAATCCCGGGACGTTCGCAATTGCTGAACCTGGCTCTGGCGGTACACAGCGTCCCAGGCAGCTAGTCTTGGAGTTTGGGAGGCTCAGGAAAGAGACAGCGTCAGCGTTTGTGGGGCTGTGAATGGAGTTGCCTGGCTACTTGAAGAGCAGCAAGAGCTTTTGGTCCTGGCCCCTTTGGGGTGGGAGGAATCCCGGGACGGTCGCAATTCCTGAGCTGGGCTCCAGATCACCATCCCAGGCAGCTAGTCTTGGAGTCTGGGAGGCTCACGAAAGAGAGAGCGTCAGCGTTTGTGGGGCTGTGAATGGGGTTGCCTGGCTACTTGAAGAGCAGCAAGAGCTTTTGGTCCTGGCCTCTTTGGGGTGGGAGGAATCCCGGGATGGTCGCAATTGCTTAGCTGGGCTCCGGCTTCACTCAGCGTCCCAGGCAGATAGTCTTGGAGTTTGGGAGGCTCACGAAAGAGACAGCGTCAGCGTTTGTGGGGCTGTGAATGGGGTTGCCTGGCCACTTGAAGAGCAGCAAGAGCTTTTTGTCCTGGCCCCTTTGGGGTGGGAGGAATCCTGGGACGGTTGCAATTGCTTAGCTGGGCTCCGGCTGCACTCAGCGTCCCAGGCAGATATTCTTGGAGTTTGGGAGGCCACAGAAAGAGACAGCGTCAGCGTTTGTGGGGCTGTGAATGGGGTTGCCTGGCTACTTGAAGAGCAGCAAGAGCTTTTGGTCCTGGCCCCTTTGGGGTGGGAGGAATCCCGGGACGGTTGCATTCGCTGAGCGTGGCTCCATCTGGACTGAAAGTCCCAGGCAGATAGTCTTGGAGTTTGGGAGGCTCACGAAAGAGACAGCGTCAGCGTTTGTGGGGCTGTGAATGGGGTTGACTGGCTACTTGAAGAGCAGCAAGAGCTTTTGGTCCTGGCCCCTTTGGGGTGGGAGGAATCCTCGGACGTTCGCAATTGCTGAGCCTGGCTCCGGCTGTATTCAGTGTCCCAGGCAGATAGTCTTGGAGTTTGGGAGGCCACAGAAAGAGACATCGGCAGCGTTTGTGGGGCTGTGAATGGAGTTGCCAGGCTACTTGCAGAGCAGCAAGAGCTTTTGGTCCTGGCCCCTTTGGGGTGGGAGGAATCCCGGGACGGTCGCAATTGCTGAGCTGGGCTCAAGATCAGCATCCCAGGCAGATAGCCTTGGAGTTTGGGAGGCTCACGAAAGAGGCAGCGGCAGCGTTAGTGGGGCTGTGAATGGGGTTGCCTGGCTACTTGAAGAGCAGCAAGAGCTTTTGGTCCTGGCCCCTTTGGGGTGGGAGGAATCCCGGGACGTTCGCAATTGCTGAACCTGGCTCTGGCTCTACACAGCGTCGCAGGCAGATAGTCTTGGAGTTTGGGAGGCTCACGAAAGAGACAGCGTCAGCGTTTGTGGGGCTGTGAATGGAGTTGCCTGGCTACTTGAAGAGCAGCAAGAGCTTTTGGTCCTGGCCCCTTTGGGGTGGGAGGAATCCCGGGATGGTCGCAATTGCTTAGCTGGACTCTGGCTGCAGACAGAGTCCCAGGCAGCTAGTCTTGGAGTTTGGGAGGGTCACGAAAGAGACATCGTCAGCGTTTGTGGGGCTGTGAATGGGGTTGCCTGGCTACTTGAAGAGCAGCAAGAGCTTTTGGTCCTGGCCCCTTTGGGGTGGGAGGAATCCCGGGATGGTCGCAATTGCTGAGCCTGGCTCCGGCTGTACTCAGCGTCCCAGGCAGATAGCCTTGGAGTTTGGTAGGCTCACGAAAGAGACAGCAGCAGCGTTTGTGGGGCTGTGAATGGAGTTGCCTGGCTACTTGAAGAGCAGCAAGAGCTTTTGGTCCTGGCCCCTTTGGGGTGGGAGGAATCCTGGGACGTTCGCAATTGCTGAGCCTGGCTCCGGCTGTATTCAGTGTCCCAGGCAGATAGTCTTGGAGTTTGGGAGGCCACAGAAAGAGACATCGGCAGCATTTGTGGGGCTGTGAATGGGGTTGCCTGGCTACTTGAAGAGCAGCAAGAGCTTTTGGTCCTGGCCCCTTTGGGGTGGGAGGAATCCCGGGACGGTTGCATTCGCTGAGCGTGGCTCCATCTGGACTGAACGTCCGAGGCAGCTAGTCTTGGAGTTTGGGAGGCTCACGAAAGAGACAGCGTCAGCGTTTGTGGGGCTGTGAATGGGGTTGACTGGCTACTTGAAGAGCAGCAAGAGCTTTTGGTCCTGGCCCCTTTGGGGTGGGAGGAATCCCGGGACATTCGCAATCGCTGAGCCTGGTTCTGGCTGTACTCAGCGTCCCAGGCAGATAGTCTTGGAGTTTGGGAGGCCACAGAAAGAGACATCGGCAGCGTTTGTGGGGCTGTGAATGGAGTTGCCAGGCTACTTGCAGAGCAGCAAGAGCTTTTGGTCCTGGCCCCTTTGGGGTGGGAGGAATCCCGGGACGTTCGCAATTGCTGAGCTGGGCTCAAGATCAGCAACCCAGGCAGATAGCCTTGGAGTTTGGGAGGCTCACGAAAGAGGCAGCGGCAGCGTTAGTGGGGCTGTGAATGGGGTTGCCTGGCTACTTGAAGAGCAGCAAGAGCTTTTGGTCCTGGCCCCTTTGGGGTGGGAGGAATCCCGGGACGTTCGCAATTGCTGAACCTGGCTCTGGCTCTACACAGCGTCGCAGGCAGATAGTCTTGGAGTTTGGGAGGCTCACGAAAGAGACAGCGTCAGCGTTTGTGGGGCTGTGAATGGAGTTGCCTGGCTACTTGAAGAGCAGCAAGAGCTTTTGGTCCTGGCCCCTTTGGGGTGGGAGGAATCCCGGGATGGTCGCAATTGCTTAGCTGGACTCTGGCTGCAGACAGAGTCCCAGGCAGCTAGTCTTGGAGTTTGGGAGGGTCACGAAAGAGACATCGGCAGCGTTTGTGGGGCTGTGAATGGGGTTGCCTGGCTACTTGAAGAGCAGCAAGAGCTTTTGGTCCTGGCCCCTTTGGGGTGGGAGGAATCCCGCGACGGTCGCAATTGCTGAGCCTGGCTATGGCTGTACTCAGCGTCCCAGGCAGCTAGTCTTGGAGTTTGGGAGGCCACAGAAAGAGACAGCGTCAGCGTTTGTGGGGCTGTGAATGGGGTTGCCTGGCTACTTGAAGAGCAGCAAGAGCTTTTGGTCCCGGCCCCTTTGGGGTGGGAGGAATCCCGGGACGGTCGCATTCGCTGAGCGTGGCTCCAGCTGTTCTGAGCGGCCCAGGCATATAGTATTGGAGTTTGGGAGGCTCAAGAAAGAGACAGTGGCAGCGTTTTTAACCTGTGAATGGGGTTGCCTGGCTACTTGAAGAGCAGCAAGAGCTTTTGGTCCTTGCCCATTTGGGGTGGGAGGAATCCCGGGACGTTCGCAATTGCTGAACCTGGCTCTGGCGGTACACAGCGTCCCAGGCAGATATTCTTGGAGTTTTGGAGGCCACAGGAAGAGACAGCGTCAGCGTTTGTGGGGCTGTGAATGGAGTTGCCTGGCTACTTGAAGAGCAGCAAGAGCTTTTGGTCCTGGCCCCTTTGGGGTGGGAGGAATCCCGGGACTTTCGCAATTCCTGAGCTGGGCTCCAGATCACCATCCCAGGCAGCTAGTCTTGGAGTTTGGGAGGCCACAGAAAGAGACATCGGCAGCGTTTGTGGGGCTGTGAATGGGGTTGCCTGGCTACTTGAAGAGCAGCAAGAGCTTTTGGTCCTGGCCCCTTTGGGGTGGGAGGAATCCTGGGACGGTCGCAATTGCTTAGCCTGGCTCCGGCTGTACTCAGCGTCCCAGGCAGATATTCTTGGATTTTGGGAGTCTCACAAAAGAGACAGCGTCAGCGTTTGTGGGGCTGTGAATGGGGTTGCCTGGCTACTTGAAGAGCAGCAAGAGCTTTTGGTCCTGGCCCCTTTGGGGTGGGAGGAATCCTGGGACGTTCGCAATTCCTGAGCCTGGCTCCGGCTGTATTCAGTGTCCCAGGCAGACAGCCTTGGAGTTTGGGAGGCCACAGAAAGAGACAGCGTCAGCGTTTGTGGGGCTGTGAATGGAGTTGCCTGGCTACTTGAAGAGCAGCAAGAGCTTTTGGTCCTGGCCCCTTTGGGGTGGGAGGAATCCCGGGATGGTCGCAATTGCTGAGCCTGGCTATGGCTGTACTCAGCGTCCCAGGCAGATAGCCGTGGAGTTTGGGAGGCCACAGAAAGAGACAGCGTCAGCGTTTGTGGGGCTGTGAATGGGGTTGCCTGGCTACTTGAAGAGCAGCAAGAGCTTTTGGTCCTGGCCCCTTTGGGGTGGGAGGAATCCTGGGACGTTCGCAATTGCTGAGCTCGGCTCCAGATCACCATCCCAGGCAGCTAGTCTTAGAGTTTGGGAGGCTCACGAAAGAGACAGCGTCAGCGTTTGTGGGGCTGTGAATGGGGTTGCCTGGCTACTTGAAGAGCAGCAAGAGCTTTTGGTCCTGGCCCCTTTGGGGTGGGAGGAATCCCGAGACGTTCGCAATTGCTGAGCCTGGCTATGGCTGTACTCAGCGTCCCAGGCAGATAGTCTTGGAGTTTGGGAGGCTCACGAAAGAGACAGCGTCAGTGTTTGTGGGGCTGTGAATGGGGTTGCCTGGCTACTTGAAGAGCAGCAAGAGCTTTTGGTGCTGGCCCCTTTGGGGTGGGAGGAATCCCGGGACGGTCGCATTCGCTGAGCGTGGCTCCATCTGCACTGAACGTCCCAGGCAGATAGTCTTGGAGTTTGGGAGGCTCACGAAAGAGACAGCGTCAGCGTTTGTGGGGCTGTGAATGGGGTTGCCTGGCTACTTGAAGAGCAGCAAGAGCTTTTGGTCCTGGCCCCTTTGGGGTGGGAGGAATCCTGGGACGTTCGCAATTGCTGAGCCTGGCTCCGGCTGTATTCAGTGTCCCAGGCAGATAGTCTTGGAGTTTGGGAGGCCACAGAAAGAGACATCGGCAGCGTTTGTAGGGCTGTGAATGGAGTTGCCAAGCTACTTAAAGAGCAGCAAGAGCTTTTGGTCCTGGCCCCTTTGGGGTGGGAGGAATCCCGGGACGGTCGCAATTGCTGAGCTGGGCTCCAGATCAGCATCCCAGGCAGTTAGTCTTGGAGTTTGGGAGGCTCACGAAAGAGAGAGCGTCAGAGTTTGTGGGGCTGTGAATGGGGTTGCCTGGCTACTTGAAGAGCAGCAAGAGCTTTTGGTGCTGGCCCCTTTGGTGTGGGAGGAATCCCGGGACGTTCGCAATTGCTGAACCTGGCTCTGGCGGTACACAGCGTCCCAGGCAGCTAGTCTTGGAGTTTGGGAGGCTCAGGAAAGAGACAGCGTCAGCGTTTGTGGGGCTGTGAATGGAGTTGCCTGGCTACTTGAAGAGCAGCAAGAGCTTTTGGTCCTGGCCCCTTTGGGGTGGGAGGAATCCCGGGATGGTCGCAATTGCTGAGCCTGGCTCCGGCTGTACTCAGCGTCCCAGGCAGATAGCCGTGGAGTTTGGGAGGCCACAGAAAGAGACAGCGTCAGCGTTTGTGGGGCTGTGAATGGGGTTGCCTGGCTACTTGAAGAGCAGCAAGAGCTTTTGGTCCTGGCCCCTTTGGGGTGGGAGGAATCCCGGGACGGTCGCAATTGCTGAGCCTGGCTATGGCTGTACTCAGCGTCCCAGGCAGATAGTCTTGGAGTTTGGGAGGCTCACGAAAGAGACAGCGTCAGCGTTTGTGGGGCTGTGAAGGGGGTTGCCTGGCTACTTGAAGAGCAGCAAGAGCTTTTGGTCCTGGCCCCTTTGGGGTGGGAGGAATCCTGGGACTTTCGCAATTGCTGAGCCTGGATCCGGCTGTACTCAGCGTTCCAGGCAGATAGTCTTGGAGTTTCTGAGGCCACAGGAAGAGACAGCGTCAGGGTTTGTGGGGCTGTGAATGGGGTTGCCTGGCTACTTGAAGAGCAGCAAGAGCTTTTGGTCCTGGCCCCTTTGGGGTGGGAGGAATCCTGGGACGTTCGCAATTGCTGAGCTCGGCTCCAGATCACCATCCCAGGCAGCTAGTCTTAGAGTTTGGGAGGCTCACGAAAGAGACAGCGTCAGCGTTTGTGGGGCTGTGAATGGGGTTGCCTGGCTACTTGAAGAGCAGCAAGAGCTTTTGGTCCTTGCCCATTTGGGGTGGGAGGAATCCCGGGACGTTCGCAATTGCTGAACCTGGCTCTGGCGGTACACAGCGTCCCAGGCAGATATTCTTGGAGTTTTGGAGGCCACAGGAAGAGACAGCGTCAGCGTTTGTGGGGCTGTGAATGGAGTTGCCTGGCTACTTGAAGAGCAGCAAGAGCTTTTGGTCCTGGCCCCTTTGGGGTGGGAGGAATCCCGGGACTTTCGCAATTCCTGAGCTGGGCTCCAGATCACTATCCCAGGCAGCTAGTCTTGGAGTTTGGGAGGCCACAGAAAGAGACATCGGCAGCGTTTGTGGGGCTGTGAATGGGGTTGCCTGGCTACTTGAAGAGCAGCAAGAGCTTTTGGTCCTGGCCCCTTTGGGGTGGGAGGAATCCTGGGACGGTCGCAATTGCTTAGCCTGGCTCCGGCTGTACTCAGCGTCCCAGACAGATATTCTTGGATTTTGGGAGTCTCACAAAAGAGACAGCGTCAGCGTTTGTGGGGCTGTGAATGGGGTTGCCTGGCTACTTGAAGAGCAGGAAGAGCTTTTGGTCCTGGCCCCTTTGGGGTGGGAGGAATTCTGGGACGTTCGCAATTCCTGAGCCTGGCTCCGGCTGTATTCAGTGTCCCAGGCAGATAGTCTTGGAGTTTGGGAGGCCACAGAAAGAGACAGCGTCAGCGTTTGTGGGGCTGTGAATGGAGTTGCCTGGCTACTTGAAGAGCAGCAAGAGCTTTTGGTCCTGGCCCCTTTGGGGTGGGAGGAATCCCGGGATGGTCGCAATTGCTGAGCCTGGCTATGGCTGTACTCAGCGTCCCAGGCAGATAGCCGTGGAGTTTGGGAGGCCACAGAAAGAGACAGCGTCAGCGTTTGTGGGGCTGTGAATGGGGTTGCCTGGCTACTTGAAGAGCAGCAAGAGCTTTTGGTCCTGGCCCCTTTGGGGTGGGAGGAATCCTGGGACGTTCGCAATTGCTGAGCTCGGCTCCAGATCACCATCCCAGGCAGCTAGTCTTAGAGTTTGGGAGGCTGACGAAAGAGACAGCGTCAGCGTTTGTGGGGCTGTGAATGGGGTTGCCTGGCTACTTGAATAGCAGCAAGAGCTTTTGGTCCTGGCCCCTTTGGGGTGGGAGGAATCCCGGGACGGTCGCAATTGCTGAGCCTGGCTCTGGCTATACGCAGCGTCCCAGGCAGATAGTCTTGGAGTTTGGGAGGCCACAGAAAGAGACATCGGCAGCGTTTGTGGCGCTGTGAATGGGGTTGCCTGGCTACCTGAAGAGCAGCAAGAGCTTTTGGTGCTGGCCCCTTTGGTGTGGGAGGAATGTCGGGACATTCGCAATTCCTGGCCTGCGCTTTAGCTCTATTGAACGTCCCAGGCAGTTAGTCTTGGAGTTTGGGTGACTCACTAAAGAGAGAGCGTCAGCGTTTGTGGGGCTGTGAATGGGGTTGCCTGGCTACTTGAAGAGCAGCAAGAGCTTTTGGTCCTGGCCCCTTTGGGGTGGGAGGAATCCCGGGACATTCTCAATCGCTGAGCCTGGTTCTGGCTGTACTCAGCGTCCCAGGCAGCTAGTCTTGGAGTTTGGGAGGCCACAGAAAGAGACAGCGTCAGCGTTTGTGGGGTTGTGAATGGGGTTGCCTGGCTACCTGAAGAGCAGCAAGAGCTTTTGGTCCTGGCCCCTTTGGGGTGGGAGGAATTCCGGGATGGTCGCAATTGCTGAGCCTGGCTCTGGCTGTACGCAGCGTCCCAGGCAGATAGTATAGGACTTTAAATGGCTCACGAAAGAGACAGCGTCAGCGTTTGTGGGGCTGTGAATGGGGTTGCCTGGCTACTTGAAGAGCAGCAAGAGCTTTTGGTCCTGGCCCCTTTGGGGTGGGAGGAATCCCGGGACGGTCGCAATTGCTGACCCTGGCTCTGGCTGTACGCAGCATCCCAGGCAGAGAGTCTTGGAGTTTGGGAGGCCACAGAAAGAGACAGCGTCAGCGTTTGTGGGGCTGTGAATGGGGTTGCCTGGCTACTTGAAGAGCAGCAAGAGCTTTTGGTCCTGGCCTCTTTCGGGTGGGAGGAATCTCGAGACATTCGCAATTGCTTAGCTTGGCTCTGGCTGTACGCAGCGTCCCAGGCAGTTACTATTGGAGTTAGGGAGGCCACGGAAAGAGACAGCGTGAGCGTTTGCTGGGCTGTGAATGGCGTTGCCTGGCTACTTGAAGAGCAGCAAGAGCTTTTGGTCCTGGCCCCTTTGGCGTGGGAGGAAGCTCGAGAAATTCGCAACTGCTTAGCTTGGCTCTGCCTGTACTCAGCGTCCCAGGCAGATATTCTTGGAGTTTGGGAGGCTCATGAAAGAGAATCTCTGCCTAGGAATTGCGCAAATGCTGATACTGTGTCTTTCTGTGCCCTCCCAAACTCCAAGAATATCTGCCTGGGACGCTCAGTACAGATGGAGCCACGCTCAGCGAATGCGACCGTCCCGGGATTCCTCCCACACCAAAGGGTCCAGGACCAAAAGCTCTTGCTGCTCTTCAAGTAGCCAGGAAACCCCATTCACAGCCCCACAAACGCTGACGCTTTCTCTTTCCGGAGCCTCCCAAACTCCAATACTTTCTGCTTTGGATGTTGAGTACAGCTGTATCTCAGCCCAGGAATTGAGCTTGTCCCGAGATTCCTCCCACCCCAAAGGAGCCAGGACCAAAAGCTCTTGCTGCTCTTCAAGTAGCCAGGCAACCCCATTCACAGCCCCACAAACGCTGACGCTATCTCTTTCGGGAGCCTCCCAAACTCCAAGACTATCTGCCTGGGACGCTGAGGACACCCGGAGCCAGGCTCAGCATTTGCGAATAACCGTGCCTTCCTCCCACCCCAAAGGGGCCAGGACCAAAAGCTCTTGCTGCTCTTCAAGTAGCCAGGCAACAACATTCACAGCCCCACAAACGCTGACGCTGTCTCTTTTTGTAACCACCCAAACTCCAAGACTAACTGCCTGGGACGCTGAGTACAGGCAGAGCCAAGCTAAGCAATTCTGAATGTCTCGAGATTCCTCCCACCCCAAAGAGGCCAGGATCAAAAGCTCTTGCTGCTCTTCAAGTAGCCAGGCAACCCCATTCACAGCCCCACAAACACTGACGCTGTCTCTTTCCGTGGCCACCCAAACTCGAATACTATCTGCCTGGGATGCTGCGTACAGCCAGAGCCATGCTCAGCAACTGGGAACGTCTGCAGGTTTCTCCCACGCCAAAGGGGCCAGGACCAAAAGCTCTTGCTGCTCTTCAAGTAGCCAGGCAACTCCATTCACAGCCCCACAAACGCTGACGCTGTCTCTTTCGTGAGCCTCCCAAAATCCAGGATTATCTGCCTGCCACACTGAATACAGCCGGAGCCAGGCTCAGCGATTGCGAATGTCCCGGGATTCCTCCCACCCCAAAGGGGCCAGGACCAAAAGCTCTTGCTGCTCTTCAAGTAGCCAGGCAACCCCATTCACAGCCCCACAAACGCTGACGCTGCCTCTTTTGTGAGCCTCCCAGACTCCAAGACTAGCTGCCTGGGACGCTGAGTACAGCCGGAGCCAGGCTCAGCAATTGCGAATGTCCCGGGATTCCTCCCACCCCAAAGGGGCCCGGACCAAAAGCTCTTGCTGCTCTTCAAGTAGCCAGGCAACCCCATTCACAGCCCCACAAACGCTGACGCTGTCTCTTTCGTGAGCCTCCCAAATTCCAATACTATCTCCCTGGGACGCTGAGGACTCCAGGAGCGAGGCTCAGCATTTGCGAATAACCGTGCCTTCCTCCCACCCCAAAAGGGCCAGGTCCAAAAGCTCTTGCTGCTCTTCAAGTAGCCAGGCAACCCCATTCACAGCCCCACAAACGCTGACGCTGTCTCTTTCGTGACCTTCCAAACTCCAAGACTATCTGCCTGGGACGCTGAGTACAGCCAGAGCCAAGCTAAGCAATTGCGAATGTCTCGAGATTCCTCCCACCCCAAAGAGGGCAGGACCAAAAGCTCTTGCTGCTCCTCAAGTAGCCAGGCAACCCCATTCACAGCCCCACAAACGCTGACGATGTCTCTTTCGTGAGCCTCCCAAACTCCAAGACTATCTGCCTGGGACGCTGAGTACAGCCAGAGCCAAGGTAAGCAATTCTGAATTTCTCGAGATTCCTCCCACCCCAAAGGGGCCAGGACAAAAAGGTTTTCCTTCTCTTTAAGTAGCCAGGCAACACCATTCACAGCCCCACAAACGCTGACGCTGCCTCTTTCTGTGGCCAGCCAAACTCCAAGACTATCTGCCTGGCACAATGAATACAGCCGGAGCCAGGCTCAGCGATTGCGAACGTCCCGGGATTCCTCCCACCCCAAAGGAGCCAGGACCAAAAGCTCTTGCTGCTCTTCAAGTAGCCAGGCAACACCATTCACAGCCCCACAAACGCTGACGCTGTCTCTTTCGTGAGCCTCCCAAACTCCAATACTATCTGCCTGGGACGCAGAGGACACCCGGAGGCAGGCTCAGCAACTGCGAATAACCGTACCTTCCTCCCACCCCAAAGGGGCCAGGACCAAAAGCTCTTGCTGCTCTTCAAGTAGCCAGGCAACCCCATTCACAGCCCCACAAACACTGACGCTGTCTCTTTCCGTGGCCACCCAAACTCGAATACTATCTGCCTGGGATGCTGCGTACAGCCAGAGCCATGCTCAGCTACTGGGAACGTCTGCAGATTCCTCCCACCCCAAAGGGGCCAGGACCAAAAGCTCTTGCTGCTCTTCAAGTAGCCAGGCAACCCCATTCACAGCCCCACAAACGCTGATGCTGTCTCTTTCATGAGCCTCCCGAACTCCAATACTAACTGCCTGGGACGCTGAGGACACCCGGAGGCAGGCTCAGCAACTGCGAATAACCGTTGCTTCCTCCCACGCCAAAGGGGCCAGGGCCAAAATCTCTTGCTGCTCTTCAAGTAGCCAGGCAACGCCATTCACAGCCCAACAAACGCTGACGCTGTCTCTTTCGTGACCTTCCAAACTCCAAGACTATCTGCCTGGGACGCTGAGTACAGCCAGAGCCAAGCTAAGCAATTGCGAATGTCTCGAGATTCGTCCCACCCCAAAGGGGCCAGGACCAAAAGCTCTTGCTGCTCTTCAAGTAGCCAGGCAACCCCATTCACAGCCCCACAAACGCTGACGCTGCCTCTTTTGTGAGCCTCCCAAACTCCAATACTATCTGCCTGGGACGCTGAGGACACCCGGAGCCAGGCTCAGCATTTGCGAATAACCGTTGCTTCCTCCCACCCCAAAGGGGCCAGGACCAAAAGCTCTTGCTGCTCTTCAAGTAGCCAGGCAACCCCATTCACAGCCCCACAAACGCTGACGCTGTCTCTTTCGTGACCTTCCAAACTCCAAGACTATCTGCCTGGGATGCTGAGTACAGCCAGAGGCAAGCTAAGCAATTGCGAACATCTCCAAATTCCTCCCACCCCAAAGGGGCCAGGACCAAAAGCTCTTGCTGCTCTTCAAGTAGCCAGGCAACACCATTCACAGCCCCACAAACAATGACGCTGTCTCTTTCCGTGGCCTCCCAAACTCCAAGACTATCTGCCTGGGACACTGAATACAGCCGGAGCCAGGCTCAGCGATTGCGAACGTCCCAGGATTCCTCCCACCCCAAAGGAGCCAGGACCAAAAGCTCTTGCTGCTCTTCAAGTAGCCAGGCAACCCCATTCACAGCCCCACAAACGCTGATGCTGTCTCTTTCGTGAGCCTCCCAAACTCCAATACTATCTGCCTGGGACGCTGAGGACACCCTGAGCCAGGCTCAGCATTTGCGAATAACCGTACCTTCCTCCCACCCCAAAGGGGCCAGGACCAAAAGCTCTTGCTGCTCTTCAAGTAGCCAGGCAACCCCATTCACAGCCCCACAAACGCTGACGCTGTCTCTTTCCGTGGCCACCCAAACTCGTATAGTATCTGCCTGGGATGCTGCGTACAGCCAGAGCCATGCTCAGCAACTAGGAACGTCTGCAGATTCCTCCCACGCCAAAGGGGCAAGCTCCAAAAGCTCTTGCTGCTCTTCAAGTAGCCAGGCAACCCCATTCACAGCCCCACAAATGCTGACGCTCTCTCTTTCGTGAGCCTCCCAAACTCCAATACTATCTCCCTGGGACGCTGAGGACACCAGGAGCGAGGCTCAGCATTTGCGAATAACCGTGCCTTCCTCCCACCCCAAAGGCGCCAGGTCCAAAAGCTCTTGCTGCTCTTCAAGTAGCCAGGCAACTCCATTCACAGCCCCACAAACGCTGACGCTGCCTCTTTCATGAGCCTCCCAAACTCCAAGACTATCTGCCTGGGACGCTGAGGACACCCGGAGGCAGGCTCAGCAACTGCGAATAACCGTGCCTTCCTCCCACCCCAAAGGGGCCAGGACCAAAAGCTCTTGCTGCTCTTCAAGTAGCCAGGCAACGCCATTCACAGCCCAACAAACGCTGACGCTGTCTCTTTCGTGACCTTCCAAACTCCAAGACTATCTGCCTGGGACGCTGAGTACAGCCAGAGCCAAGCTAAGCAATTGCGAATGTCTCGAGATTCCTCCCACCCCAAAGAGGCCAGGACCAAAAGCTCTTGCTGCTCCTCAAGTAGCCAGGCAACACCATTCACAGCCCCACAAACGCTGACGCTGTCTCTTTCCGTGGCCTCCCAAACTCCAAGACTACCTGCCTGGGACGCTGAGTACAGCCAGAGCCAAGCTAAGCAATTCTGAATTTCTCGAGATTCCTCCCACCCCAAAGAGGCCAGGACCAAAAGCTCTTCCTTCTCTTTAAGTAGCCAGGCAACACTATTCACAGCCCCACAAACGCTGACGCTGTCGCTTTCGTGAGCCTCCCAAACTCCAAGACTATCTGCCTGGGACACTGAATACAGCCAGAGCCAGGCTCAGCGATTGCGAACGTCCCGGGATTCCTCCCACCCCAAAGGGGCCAGGACCAAAAGCTCTTGCTGCTCTTCAAGTAGCCAGGCAACCCCATTCACAGCCCCACAAACGCTGACGCTCTCTCTTTCGTGAGCCTCCCAAACTCCAAGACTAGCTGCCTGGGATGGTGATCTGGAGCCCAGCTCAGGAATTGCAAAAGTCCCGGGATTCCTCCCACCCCAAAGGGGCCAGGACCAAAAGCTCTTGCTGCTCTTCAAGTAGCCAGGCAACTCCATTCACAGCCCCACAAACGCTGCCGATGTCTCTTTCTGTGGCCTCCCAAACTCCAAGACTAGCTGCCTGGGACGCTGAGTACAGCCAGAGCCAAGCTAAGCAATTCTGAATTTCTCGAGATTCCTCCCACCCCAAAGAGGCCAGGACCAAAAGCTCTTGCTGCTCTTCAAGTAGCCAGGCAACCCCATTCACAGCCCCACAAACACTGACGCTGTCTCTTTCCGTGGCCACCCAAACTCGAATACTATCTGCCTGAGATGCTGCGTACAGCCAGAGCCATGCTCAGCAACTGGGAACGTCTGCAGGTTCCTCCCACACCAAAGGGGCTAGGACCAAAAGCTCTTGCTGCTCTTCAAGTAGCCAGGCAACTCCATTCACAGCCCCACAAACGCTGACGCTGTCTCTTTCGTGAGCCTCCCAAAATCCAAGATTATCTGCCTGCAACACTGAATACAGCCGGAGCCAGGCTCAGCGATTGCGAATGTCCCGGGATTCCTCCCACCCCAAAGGGGCCAGGACCAAAAGCTCTTGCTGCTCTTCAAGTAGCCAGGCAACCCCATTCACAGCCCCACAAACGCTGACGCTGCCTCTTTTGTGAGCCTCCCAAACTCCAATACTATCTGCCTGGGACGCTGCGTACAGCCAGAGCCAGGCTCAGACATGGCGAACGTCGCGGTATTCTTCCTACGCTAAAGCTGCCAGGACCAAAAGCTCTTGCTGCTCTTCAAGTAGCCAGGCAACCCCATTCACAGCCCCACAAACGCTGACGCTGTCTCTTTCGTGAGCCTCCCAAACTCCAATACTATCTCCCTGGGACGCTGAGGACTCCAGGAGCGAGGCTCAGCATTTGCGAATAACCGTGCCTTCCTCCCACCCCAAAAGGGCCAGGTCCAAAAGCTCTTGCTGCTCTTCAAGTAGCCAGGCAACCCCATTCACAGCCCCACAAACGCTGATGCTGTCTCTTTCGTGACCTTCCAAACTCCAAGACTATCTGCCTGGGACGCTGAGTACAGCCAGAGCCAAGCTAAGCAATTGCGAATGTCTCGAGATTCCTCCCACCCCAATGAGGGCAGGACCAAAAGCTCTTGCTGCTCCTCAAGTAGCCAGGCAACCCCATTCACAGCCCCACAAACGCTGACGCTCTCCCTTTCGTGAGCCTCCCAAACTCCAAGACTATCTGCCTGGGACGCTGAGTACAGCCAGAGCCAAGGAAAGCAATTCTGAATTTCTCGAGATTCCTCCCACCCCAAAGGGGCCAGGACCAAAAGCTTTTCCTTCTCTTTAAGTAGCCAGGCAACACCACTCACAGCCCCACAAACGCTGACGCTGCCTCTTTCTGTGGCCAGCCAAACTCCAAGACTACCTGCCTGGCACAATGAATACAGCCGGAGCCAGGCTCAGCGATTGCGAACGTCCCGGGATTCCTCCCACCCCAAAGGAGCCAGGACCAAAAGCTCTTGCTGCTCTTCAAGTAGCCAGGCAACACCATTCACAGCCCCACAAACGCTGACGCTCTCTCTTTCGTGAGCCTCCCAAACTCCAATACTATCTGCCTGGGACGCTGAGGACACCCGGAGCCAGGCTCAGCATTTGCGAATAACCGTGCCTTCCTCCCACCCCAAAGGGGCCAGGACCAAAAGCTCTTGCTGCTCTTCAAGTAGCCAGGCAACCCCATTCACAGCCCCACAAACGCTGACGCTGTCTCTTTTTGTAGCCACCCAAACTCCAAGACTAACTGCCTGGGACGCTGAGTACAGCCAGAGCCAAGCTAAGCAATTCTGAATGTCTCGAGATTCCTCCCACGCCAAAGGGGCCAGGACCAAAAGCTCTTGCTGCTCTTCAAGTAGCCAGGCAACTCCATTCACAGCCCCACAAACGCTGACGCTGTCTCTTTCGTGAGCCTCCCAAAATCCAAGATTATCTGCCTGCCACACTGAATACAGCCGGAGCCAGGCTCAGCGATAGCGAATGTCCCGGGATTCCTCCTACGCCAAAGGGGCCAGGACCAAAAGCTCTTGCTGCTCTTCAAGTAGCCAGGCAACCCCATTCACAGCCCCACAAACGCTGACGCTGCCTCTTTTGTGAGCCTCCCAAACTCCAATATTATCTGCCTGGGACGCTGCGTACAGCCAGAGCCAGGCTCAGACATGGCGAACGTCGCGGTATTCTTCCTACGCTAAAGCTGCCAGGACCAAAAGCTCTTGCTGCTCTTCAAGTAGCCAGGCAACCCCATTCACAGCCCCACAAACGCTGACGCTGTCTCTTTCGTGAGCCTCGGAAACTCCAAGACTATCTGCCTGGGACGCTGAGTACAGCCAGAGCCAAGGAAAGCAATTCTGAATTTCTCGAGATTCCTCCCACCCCAAAGGGGCCAGGACCAAAAGCTCTTCCTTCTCTTTAAGTAGCCAGGCAACACCATTCACAGCCCCACAAACGCTGACGCTGCCTCTTTCTGTGGCCACCCAAACTCCAAGACTATCTGCCTGGCACAATGAATACAGCCGGAGGCAGGCTCAGCGATTGCGAACGTCCCGGGATTCCTCCCACCCCAAAGGAGCCAGGACCAAAAGCTCTTGCTGCTCTTCAAGTAGCCAGGCAACACCATTCACAGCCCCACAAACGCTGACGCTCTCTCTTTCGTGAGCCTCCCAAACTCCAATACTATCTGCCTGGGACGCAGAGGACACCCGGAGGCAGGCTCAGCAACTGCGAATAACCGTACCTTCCTCCCACCCCAAAGGGGCCAGGACCAAAAGCTCTTGCTGCTCTTCAAGTAGGCAGGCAACCCCATTCACAGCCCCACAAACGCTGACGCTCTCTCTTTCGGGAGCCTCCCAAACTCGAATACTATCTGCCTGGGATGCTGCGTACAGCCAGATCCATGCTCAGCAACTGGGAACGTCTGCAGATTCCTCCCACCCCAAAGGGGCCAGGACCAAAAGCTCTTGCTGCTCTTCAAGTAGCCAGGCAACCCCATTCACAGCCCCACAAACTCTGATGCTGTCTCTTTCATGAGCCTCCCAAACTCCAATACTAACTGCCTGGGACGCTGAGGACACCCGGAGGCAGGCTCAGCAACTGCGAATAACCGTTGCTTCCTCCCACCCCAAAGGGGCCAGGGCCAAAAGCTCTTGCTGCTCTTCAAGTAGCCAGGCAACCCCATTCACAGCCCCACAAACGCTGACGCTGTCTCTTTCGTGACTTTCCAAACTCCAAGACTATCTGCCTGGGACGCTGAGTACAGCCAGAGCCAAGCTAAGCAATTGCGAATGTCTCGAGATTCCTCCCACCCCAAAGAGGCCAGGACCAAAAGCTCTTGCTGCTCTTCAAGTAGCCAGGCAACCCCATTCACAGCCCCACAAACGCTGACGCTGTCTCTTTTGTGAGCCTCCCAAACTCCAATACTATCTGCCTGGGACGCTGAGGACACCCGGAGGCAGGCTCAGCATTTGCGAATAACCGTTGCTTCCTCCCACCCCAAAGGGGCCAGGACCAAAAGCTCTTGCTGCTCTTCAAGTAGCCAGGCAACCCCATTCACAGCCCCACAAACGCTGACGCTCTCTCTTTCATGAGCCTCCCAAACTCCAATACTAACTGCCTGGGACGCTGAGGACACCCGGAGGCAGGCTCAGCAACTGCGAATAACCGTACCTTCCTCCCACCCCAAAGGGGCCAGGACCAAAAGCTCTTGCTGCTCTTCAAGTAGTCAGGACACCCATTCACAGCCCCACAAACGCTGACGCTGTCTCTTTTTGTAGCCACCCAAACTCCAAGACTATCTGCCTGGGACGCTGAGTACAGCCAGAGCCAAGCTAAGCAATTCTGAATTTCTCGAGATTCCTCCCACCCCAAAGAGGCCAGGACCAAAAGCTCTTGCTGCTCTTCAAGTAGCCAGGCAACCCCATTCACAGCCCCACAAACGCTGACGCTGTCTCTTTTTGTAGCCACCCAAATTCCAATACTATCTGCCTGGGACACTGAATACAGCCGGAGCCAGGCTCAGCGATTGCGAACGTCCCGGGATTCCTCCCACCCCAAAGGGGCCAGGACCAAAAGCTCTTGCTGCTCTTCAAGTAGCCAGGCAACACCATTCACAGCCCCACAAACGCTGCGCTGCCTCTTTCTGTGGCCTCCCAAACTCCAAGACTATCTGCCTGGGACACTGAATACAGCCGGAGCCAGGCTCAGCGATTGCGAACGTCCCGGGATTCCTCCCACCCCAAAGGAGCCAGGACCAAAAGCTCTTGCTGCTCTTCAAGTAGCCAGGCAACCCCATTCACAGCCCCACAAACGCTGACGCTGTCTCTTTCGTGAGCCTCCCAAACTCCAATACTATCTGCCTGGGACGCTGAGGACACCCGGAGGCAGGCTCAGAAACTGCGAATACCCGTACCTTCCTCCCACCCCAAAGGGGCCAGGAACAAAAGCTCTTGCTGCTCTTCAAATAGCCAGGCAACGCCATTCACAGCCCAATAAAAGCTAACGCTGTCTCTTTCGTGAGCCTGCCATACTCCAATACTTTCTGCCTTGGATGTTGAGTACAGCTGTATCGCAGCCCAGGAATTGAGCTTGTCCCGAGATTCCTCCCACCCCAAAGGGGCCAGGACCAAAAGCTCTTGCTGCTCTTCAAGTAGCCAGGCAACCCCATTCACAGCCCCACAAACGCTGATGCTGTCTCTTTCGTGAGCCTCCCAAACACCAATACTATCTGCCTGGGACGCTGAGGACACCCGGAGGCAGGCTCAGAAACTGCGAATACCCGTACCTTCCTCCCACCCCAAAGGGGCCAGGAACAAAAGCACTTGCTGCTCTTCAAATAGCCAGGCAACGCCATTCACAGCCCAATAAAAGCTGACGCTGTCTCTTTCGTGAGCCTGCCATACTCCAATACTTTCTGCCTTGGATGTTGAGTACAGCTGTATCGCAGCCCAGGAATTGAGCTTGTCCCGAGATTCCTCCCACACCAAAGGGGCCAGGACCAAAAGCTCTTGCTGCTCTTCAAGTAGCCAGGCAACCCCATTCACAGCCCCACAAACGCTGAAGCTCTCTCTTTCGTGAGCCTCCCAAACACCAATACTAATTGCATGGGACGCTGCGTACAGACGGATCACGTTTAGCGATTGCGACCGTCTCGGGATTCCTCCCAGCACAAAGGGGCCAGGACCAAAAGCTCTTGCTGCTCTTCAAGTAGCCCGGCAACCCCATTCACAGCCCCACAAACGCTGACGCTGTCTCTTTCTGTGGCCTAAAAAAACTCCAATAATATCTGCCTGGGACGCTGAGCTGGAGCCCAGGTTAGAAATTGAGAAAGTCCAGTGATTCCTCCCACCCCAAAGAGGCCAGGACCAAAAGCTCTTGCTGGTCTTCAAGTAGCCAGGCAACCCCATTCACAGCCCCACAAACGCTGACGCTGTCTCTTTCGTGAGCCTCCCAAACTCCAAGACTATCTGCCTGGGACGCTGAGGACACCCGGAGGCAGGCTCAGCAACTGCGAATAACCGTACCTTCCTCCCACCCCAAAGGGGCCAGGACCAAAAGCTCTTGCTGCTCTTCAAGTAGCCAGGCAACCCCATTCACAGCCCCACAAACGCTGACGCTGTCTCTTTCCGTGGCCACCCAAACTCGAATACTATCTGCCTGGGATGCTGCGTACAGCCAGAGCCATGCTCAGCAACTGGGAACGTCTGTAGATTCCTCCCACGCCAAAGGGGCAAGCTCCAAAGGCTCTTGCTGCTCTTCAAGTAGCCAGGCAACGCCATTCACAGCCCCACAAACGCTGACGCTCTCTCTTTCATGAGCCTCCGAAACTCCAATACTAACTGCCTGGGACGCTGAGGACACCCGGAGGCAGGCTCAGCAACTGCGAATAACCGTACCTTCCTCCCACCCCAAAGGGGCCAGGACCAAAAGCTCTTGCTGCTCTTCAAGTAGTCAGGACACCCATTCACAGCCCCACAAACGCTGACGCTGTCTCTTTTTGTAGCCACCCAAACTCCAAGACTATCTGCCTGGGACGCTGAGTACAGCCAGAGCCAAGCTAAGCAATTCTGAATTTCTCGAGATTCCTCCCACCCCAAAGAGGCCAGGACCAAAAGCTCTTGCTGCTCTTCAAGTAGCCAGGCAACCCCATTCACAGCCCCACAAACGCTGACGCTGTCTCTTTTTGTAGCCACCCAAACTCCAATACTATCTGCCTGGGACACTGAATACAGCCGGAGCCAGGCTCAGCGATTGCGAACGTCCCGGGATTCCTCCCACCCCAAAGGGGCCAGGACCAAAAGCTCTTGCTGCTCTTCAAGTAGCCAGGCAACACCATTCACAGCCCCACAAACGCTGCGCTGCCTCTTTCTGTGGCCTCCCAAACTCCAAGACTATCTGCCTGGGACACTGAATACAGCCGGAGCCAGGCTCAGCGATTGCGAACGTCCCAGGATTCCTCCCACCCCAAAGGAGCCAGGACCAAAAGCTCTTGCTGCTCTTCAAGTAGCCAGGCAACCCCATTCACAGCCCCACAAACGCTGACGCTGTCTCTTTCGTGAGCCTCCTAAACTCCAATACTATCTGCCTGGGACGCTGAGGACACCCGGAGGCAGGCTCAGAAACTGCGAATACCCGTACCTTCCTCCCACCCCAAAGGGGCCAGGAACAAAAGCTCTTGCTGCTCTTCAAATAGCCAGGCAACGCCATTCACAGCCCAATAAAAGCTAACGCTGTCTCTTTCTTGAGCCTGCCATACTCCAATACTTTCTGCCTTGGATGTTGAGTACAGCTGTATCGCAGCCCAGGAATTGAGCTTGTCCCGAGATTCCTCCCACCCCAAAGGGGCCAGGACCAAAAGCTCTTGCTGCTCTTCAAGTAGCCAGGCAACCCCATTCACAGCCCCACAAACGCTGATGCTGTCTCTTTCGTGAGCCTCCCAAACACCAATACTATCTGCCTGGGACGCTGAGGACACCCGGAGGCAGGCTCAGAAACTGCGAATACCCGTACCTTCCTCCCACCCCAAAGGGGCCAGGAACAAAAGCACTTGCTGCTCTTCAAATAGCCAGGCAACGCCATTCACAGCCCAATAAAAGCTGACGCTGTCTCTTTCGTGAGCCTGCCATACTCCAATACTTTCTGCCTTGGATGTTGAGTACAGCTGTATCGCAGCCCAGGAATTGAGCTTGTCCCGAGATTCCTCCCACACCAAAGGGGCCAGGACCAAAAGCTCTTGCTGCTCTTCAAGTAGCCAGGCAACCCCATTCACAGCCCCACAAACGCTGAAGCTCTCTCTTTCGTGAGCCTCCCAAACACCAATACTAATTGCATGGGACGCTGCGTACAGACGGATCACGTTTAGCGATTGCGTCCGTCTCGGGATTCCTCCCAGCACAAAGGGGCCAGGACCAAAAGCTCTTGCTGCTCTTCAAGTAGCCCGGCAACCCCATTCACAGCCCCACAAACGCTGACGCTGTCTCTTTCTGTGGCCTAAAAAAACTCCAATAATATCTGCCTGGGACGCTGAGCTGGAGCCCAGGTTAGAAATTGAGAAAGTCCAGTGATTCCTCCCACCCCAAAGAGGCCAGGACCAAAAGCTCTTGCTGCTCTTCAAGTAGCCAGGCAACCCCATTCACAGCCCCACAAACGCTGACGCTGTCTCTTTCGTGAGCCTCCCAAACTCCAAGACTATCTGCCTGGGACGCTGAGGACACCCGGAGGCAGGCTCAGCAACTGCGAATAACCGTACCTTCCTCCCACCCCAAAGGGGCCAGGACCAAAAGCTCTTGCTGCTCTTCAAGTAGCCAGGCAACCCCATTCACAGCCCCACAAACGCTGACGCTGTCTCTTTCCGTGGCCACCCAAACTCGAATACTATCTGCCTGGGATGCTGCGTACAGCCAGAGCCATGCTCAGCAACTGGGAACGTCTGTAGATTCCTCCCACGCCAAAGGGGCAAGCTCCAAAGGCTCTTGCTGCTCTTCAAGTAGCCAGGCAACACCATTCACAGCCCCACAAACGCTGACGCTGTCTCTTTCGTGAGCCTCCCAAACTCCAAGACTATCTGCCTGGGACGCTGAGGACACCCTGAGCCAGGCTCAGCATTTGCGAATAACCGTTGCTTCCTCCCACCCCAAAGGGGCCAGGACCAAAAGCTCTTCCTTCTCTTTAAGTAGCCAGGCAACACCATTCACAGCCCCACAAACGCTGACGCTGTCTCTTTCGTGAGCCTCCCAAAATCCAAGATTATCTGCCTGCAACACTGAATACATCCGGAGCCAGGCTCAGCAATTGCGAACGTCCCGGGATTCCTCCCACCCCAAAGGAGCCAGGACCAAAAGCTCTTGCTGCTCTTCAAGTAGCCAGGCAACACCATTCACAGCCCCACAAACGCTGACGCTGCCTCTTACTGTGGCCTCCCAAACTCCAAGACTATCTGCCTTGGACACTGAATACAGCCGGAGCCAGGCTCAGCGATTGCGAACGTCCCGGGATTCCTCCCACCCCAAAGGAGCCAGGACCAAAAGCTCTTGCTGCTCTTCAAGTAGCCAGGCAACCCCATTCACAGCCCCACAAACGCTGACGCTGCCTCTTTCGTGAGCCTCCCAAACTCCAATACTATCTGCCTGGGACGCTGAGGACACCCTGAGCCAGGCTCAGCATTTGCGAATAACCGTTGCTTCCTCCCACCCCAAAGGGGCCAGGACCAAAGGCTCTTGCTGCTCTTCAAGTAGCCAGGCAACCCCATTCACAGCCCCACAAACGCTGACGCTCTCTCTTTCGGGAGCCTCCCAAACTCCAAGACTATCTGCCTGGGACGCTGAGGACACCCGGAGCCAGGCTCAGCAACTGCGAATAACCGTACCTTCCTCCCACCCCAAAGGGGCCAGGACCAAAAGCTCGTGCTGCTCTTCAAGTAGCCAGGCAACCCCATTCACAGCCCCACAAACGCTGACGCTGTCTCTTTTTGTAGCCACCCAAACTCCAAGACTATCTGCCTGGGACGCTGCGTACAGCCAGAGCCAAGCTAAGCAATTGCGAATGTCTCGAGATAACTCCCACCCCAAAGGGGCCAGGACCAAAAGCTCGTGCTGCTCTTCAAGTAGCCAGGCAACTCCATTCACAGCCCCACAAACGCTGACGCTGTCTCTTTCGTGACCTTCCAAACTCCAAGACTATCTGCCTGGGTCACTGAATACAGCCGGGCCAGGCTCAGCAATTGCGAATAACAGTGCCTTTTTCCCACCCCAAAGGGGCCAGGACCAAAAGCACTTGCTGCTCTTCAAGTAGCCCGGCAACCCCATTCACAGCCCTACAAATGCTGACGCTGTCTCTTTCTGTGGCCTAAAAAAACTCCAATAATATCTGCCTGGGACGCTGTGCTGGAGCCCAGGTTAGAAATTGAGAAAGCCCAGTGACTCCTCCCACCCCAAAGAGGCCAGGACCAAAAGCTCTTGCTGGTCTTCAAGTAGCCAGGCAACCCCATTCACAGCCCCACAAACGCTGACGCTGTCTCTTTCGTGAGCCTCCCAAACTCCAAGACTATCTGCCTGGGACGCTGAGGACACCCGGAGGCAGGCTCAGCAACTGCGAATAACCGTACCTTCCTCCCACCCCAAAGGGGCCAGGACCAAAAGCTCTTGCTGCTCTTCAAGTAGCCAGGCAACCCCATTCACAGCCCCACAAACGCTGACGCTGTCTCTTTTTGTAGCCACCCAAACTCCAAGACTATCTGCCTGGGACGCTGAGTACAGCCAGAGCCAGGCTCAGACATGGCGAACGTCGCGGTATTCCTCCTACGCCAAAGGTGCCAGGACCAAAAGCTCTTGCTGCTCTTCAAGTAGCCAGGCAACCCCATTCACAGCCCCACAAACGCTGACGCTGTCTCTTTCCGTGGCCACCCAAACTCGAATACTATCTGCCTGGGATGCTGCGTACAGCCAGAGCCATGCTCAGCAACTGGGAACGTCTGCAGATTCCTCCCACGCCAAAGGGGCAAGCTCCAAAGGCTCTTGCTGCTCTTCAAGTCGCCAGGCAACCCCATTCACAGCCCCACAAACGCTGATGCTGTCTCTTTCATGAGCCTCCCAAACTCCAATACTAACTGCCTAGGACGCTGAGGACACCCGGAGCCAGGGTCAGCAACTGCGAATTTCTCGAGATTCCTCCCACCCCAAAGGGGCCAGGACAAAAAGCTCTTGCTGCTCTTCAAGTAGCCAGGCAACCCCATTCACAGCCCCACAAACGCTGACGCTCTCTCTTTCGTGACCTTCCAAACTCCAAGACTATCTGCCTGGGACGATGAGGACACCCTGAGCCAGGCTCAGCATTTGCGAATAACCGTTGCTTCCTCCCACCCCAAAGAGGCCAGGGCCATAAGCTCTTCCTTCTCTTTAAGTAGCCAGGCAACACCATTCACAGCCCCACAAACGCTGACGCTGTCTCTTTCGTGAGCCTCCCAAACTCCAAGATTATCTGCCTGCAACACTGAATACAGCCGGAGCCAGGCTCAGCGATTGCGAACGTCCCGGTATTCCTCCCACCCCAAAGGAGCCAGGACCAAAAGCTCTTGCTGCTCTTCAAGTAGCCAGGCAACCCCATTCACAGCCCCACAAACGCTGACGCTGCCTCTTTCTGTGGCCTCCCAAACTCCAAGACTATCTGCCTGGGACACTGAATACAGCCGGAGCCAGGCTCAGCGATTGCGAACGTCCCAGGATTCCTCCCACCCCAAAGGAGCCAGGACCAAAAGCTCTTGCTGCTCTTCAAGTAGCCAGGCAACCCCATTCACAGCCACACAAACGCTGACGCTGTCTCTGTTTGTAGCCACCCAAACTCCAAGACTATCTGCCTGGGACGCTGCATACAGCCAGAGCCAAGCTAAGCAATTGCGTATTTCTCGAGCTTCCTCCCACCCCAAAGGGGCCAGGACCAAAAGCTCTTGCTGCTCTTCAAGTAGCCAGGCAACACCATTCACAGCCCCACAAACGCGGACGCTGTCTTTTTTGTGAGCCTCCCAAACTCCAAGACTATCTGCCTGGGACGCTGAGGACACCCTGAGCCAGGCTCAGCAATTGCGAATGTCCCGAGATTCCTCCCACCCCAAAGGGGCCAGGACCAAAAGCTCTTGCTGCTCTTCAAGTAGCCAGGCAACCCCATTCACAGCCCCACAAACGCTGACGCAGTCTCTTTCGTGAGCCTCCCAAACTCCAAGACTATCTGCCTGGGACGCTGAGGACACCCTGAGCCAGGCTCAGCATTTGCGAATAACCGTTGCTTCCTCCCACCCCAAAGAGGCCAGGGCCAAAAGCTCTTCCTTCTCTTTAAGTAGCCAGGCAACACCATTCACAGCCCCACAAACGCTGACGCTGTCTCTTTCGTGAGCCTCCCAAACTCCAAGATTATCTGCCTGCAACACTGAATACAGCCGGAGCCAGGCTCAGCGATTGCGAACGTCCCGGGATTCCTCCCACCCCAAAGGAGCCAGGACCAAAAGCTCTTGCTGCTCTTCAAGTAGCCAGGCAACCCCATTCACAGCCCCACAAACGCTGACGCTGCCTCTTTCTGTGGCCTCCCAAACTCCAAGACTATCTGCCTGGGACACTGAATACAGCCGGAGCCAGGCTCAGGAATTGCGAACGTCCCAGGATTCCTCCCACCCCAAAGGAGCCAGGACCAAAAGCTCTTGCTGCTCTTCAAGTAGCCAGGCAACCCCATTCACAGCCACACAAACGCTGACGCTGTCTCTGTTTGTAGCCACCCAAACTCCAAGACTATCTGCCTGGGACGCTGCATACAGCCAGAGCCAAGCTAAGCAATTGCGTATTTCTCAAGCTTCCTCCCACCCCAAAGGGGCCAGGACCAAAAGCTCTTGCTGCTCTTCAAGTAGCCAGGCAACCCCATTCACAGCCCCACAAACGCGGACGCTGTCTTTTTTGTGAGACTCCCAAACTCCAAGACTATCTGCCTGGGACGCTGTGTACAGCCAGAGCCAGGCTCAGAAATTGCGAACGTCGCGGTATTCCTCCTACGCGAAAGGTGCCAGGACCAAAAGCTCTTGCTGCTCTTCAAGTAGCCAGGCAACCCCATTCACAGCCCCACAAACGCTGATGCTGTCTCTTTCATGAGCCTCCCAAACTCCAAGACTAGCTGCCTGGGACGCTGAATACAGCCGGAGGCAGGCTCAGCAACTGCGAATAACCGTACCTTCCTCCCACCCCAAAGGGGCCAGGACCAAAAGCTCTTGCTGCTCTTCAAGTAGCCAGGCAACCCCATTCACAGCCCCACAAACGCTGACGCTGTCTCTTTCGTGAACCTCCCAAACTCCAATACTAACTGCCTAGGACTCTGAGGACACCCGGACCCAAGCTAAGCAATTGCGAATTTCTCGAGATTCCTCCCACCCCAAAGAGGCCAGACCAAAAGCTCTTGCTGCTCTTCAAGTAGCCAGGCAACCCCATTCACAGCCCCACAAACGCTGACGCTGTCTCTTTTGTGAGCCTCCCAAACTCCAAGACTATCTCCCTGGGACGCTGAGTACAGCCGGAGCCAGGCTCAGCAATTGTGATTGTCCCGGGATTCCTCCCACCCCAAAGGGGCCAGCACCAAAAGCTCTTGCTGCTCTTCAAGTAGCCAGGCAACACCATTCACAGCCTGACAAACGCTGACGCTGTCTCTTTCGTGAGCCTCCCAAACTCCAAGACTATCTGCCTGGGACGCTGAGGACACCCTGAGCCAGGCTCAGCGATTGCGAACGTCCCGGGATTCCTCCCACCCCAAAGGGGCAAGCTCCAAAAGCTCTTGCTGCTCTTCAAGTAGCCAGGCAACACCATTCACAGCCCCACAAACGCTGATGCTCTCTCTTTCTGTGGCCTCCCAAACTCCAATACTAACTGCCTAGGACGCTGAGGACACCCGGAGCCAGGCTCAGCAACTGCGAATTTCTCGAGATTCCTCCCACCCCAAAGGGGCCAGGACAAAAAGCTCTTGCTGCTCTTCAAGTAGCCACTCAACTCCATTCACAGCCCCACAAACGCTGACGCTGTCTCTTTCGTGACCTTCCAAACTCCAAGACTATCTGCCTGGGACGCTGAGTACAGCCAGAGCCAAGCTAAGCAATTTCGAATGTCTCGAGATAACTCCCACCCCAAAGGGGCCAGGACCAAAAGCTCTTGCTGCTCTTCAAGTAGCCAGGCAACTCCATTCACAGCCCCACAAACGCTGACGCTGTCTCTTTCGTGAGCCACCCAAACTCCAAGACTATCTGCCTGGGTCACTGAATACAGCCGGGCCAGGCTCAGCAATTGCGAATAACAGTGCTTTCCTCCCACCCCAAAGGGGCCAGGACCAAAAGCTCTTGCTGCTCTTCAAGTAGCCAGGCAACCCCATTTACAGCCCCACAAACGGTGACGCTGTCTCTTTCGTGAGCCTCCCAAACTCCAATACTAACTGCCTAGGACTCTGAGGACACCCGGAGCCAAGCTAAGCAATTGCGAATTTCTCGAGATTCCTCCCACCCCAAAGAGGCCAGACCAAAAGCTCTTGCTGCTCTTCAAGTAGCCAGGCAACCCCATTCACAGCCCCACAAACGCTGACGCTGTCTCTTTCGTGAGCCTCCCAAACTCCAAGACTATCTGCCTGGGACACTGAATACAGCCGGAGCCAGGCTCAGCAATTGCGACCGTCCCGGGATTCCTCCCACCCCAAAGGGGCCAGGACCAAAAGCTCTTGCTGCTCTTCAAGTAGCCAGGCAACCCCATTCACAGCCCCACAAACGCTGACGCTGTCTCTTTCGTGAGCCTCCCAAACTCCAAGAGTATCTGCCTGGGACGCTGCGTACAGCCAGAGCCAGGCTCAGCAACTGGGAACGTCTGCAGATTCCTCCCACCCCAAAGGGGCCAGGACCAAAAGCTCTTGCTGCTCTTCAAGTAGCCAGGCAACCCCATTCACAGCCCCACAAACGCTGACGCTGTCTCTTTTTGTGGCCTCCCAAACTCCAAGACTATCTGCCTGGGACACTGAATACAGCCGGAGCCAGGCTCAGCGATTGCGACCGTCCCGGGATTCCTCCCACCCCAAAGAGGCCAGGACCAAAAGCTCTTGCTGCTCTTCAAGTAGCCAGGCAACCCCATTCACAGCCCCACAAACGCTGACGCTCTCTCTTTCGGGAGCCTCCCAAACTCCAAGACTATCTGCCTGGGACGCTGAGGACACCCGGAGGCAGGCTCAGCAACTGCGAATAACCGTACCTTCCTCCCACCCCAAAGGGGCCAGGACCAAAAGCTCTTGCTGCTCTTCAAGTAGCCAGGCAACCCCATTCACAGCCCCACAAACGCTGACGCTGTCTCTGTTTGTAGCCACCCAAACTCCAAGACTATCTGCCTGGGACGCTGCATACAGCCAGAGCCAAGCTAAGCAATTGCGAATTTCTCGAGCTTCCTCCCACCCCAAAGGGGCCAGGACCAAAAGCTCTTGCTGCTCTTCAAGTAGCCAGGCAACCCCATTCACAGCCCCACAAACGCTGACGCTGTCTCTTTTTGTGGCCTCCCAAACTCCAAGACTATCTGCCTGGGACGCTGTGTACAGCCAGAGCCAGGCTCAGAAATTGCGAACGTCGCGGTATTCCTCCTACGCCAAAGGTGCCAGGACCAAAAGCTCTTGCTGCTCTTCAAGTAGCCAGGCAACCCCATTCACAGCAAACAAACGCTGATGCTGTCTCTTTCATGAGCCTCCCAAACTCCAAGACTAGCTGCCTGGGACGCTGAGGACACCCGGAGGCAGGCTCAGCAACTGCGAATAACCGTACCTTCCTCCCACCCCAAAGGGGCCAGGACCAAAAGCTCTTGCTGCTCTTCAAGTAGCCAGGCAACCCCATTCACAGCCCCACAAACGCTGACGCTGTCTCTTTCGAGAGCCTCCCAAACTCCAAGACTAACTGCCTAGGACTCTGAGGACACCTGGAGCCAAGCTAAGCAATTGCGAATTTCTCGAGATACCTCCCACCCCAAAGGGGCCAGGACCAAAAGCTCTTGCTGCTCTTCAAGTAGCCAGGCAACCCCATTCACAGCCCCACAAACGCTGACGCTGTCTCTTTCGTGAGCCTCCCAAACTCCAAGACTATCTGCCTGGGACACTGAATACAGCCGGAGCCAGGCTCAGCGATTGCGAACGTCCCGGGATTCCTCCCACCCCAAAGGGGCAAGCTCCAAAAGCTCTTGCTGCTCTTCAAGTAGCCAGGCAACCCCATTCACAGCCCCACAAACGCTGACGCTGTCTCTTTCGGGAGCCTCCCAAACTCCAATACTAACTGCCTAGGACGCTGAGGACACCCGGAGCCAGGCTCAGCAATTGCGAATTTCTCGAGATTCCTCCCACCCCAAAGGGGCCAGGACAAAAAGCTCTTGCTGCTCTTCAAGTAGCCAGGCAACTCCATTCACAGCCCCACAAACGCTGACGCTGTCTCTTTCGTGACCTTCCAAACTCCAAGACTATCTGCCTGGGACGCTGAGGACACCCGGAGCCAGGCTCAGCAATTGCGAATTTCTCGAGATTCCTCCCACCCCAAAGGGGCCAGGACCAAAAGCTCTTGCTGCTCTTCAAGTAGCCAGGCAACCCCATTCACAGCCCCACAAACGCTGATGCTGTCTCTTTCGTGAGCCTCCCAAACTCCAAGACTATCTGCCTGGGACGCTGCGTACAGCCAGAACCAGGCTCAGCAATTCTGAATTTCTCGAGATTCCTCCCACCCCAAAGAGGCCAGGACCAAAAGCTCTTGCTGCTCTTCAAGTAGCCAGGAAACCCCATTCACAGCCCCACAAACGCTGATGCTGTCTCTTTCGTGAGCCTCCCAAACTCCAATACTATCTGCCTGGGACGCTGAGGACACCCGGAGGCAGGCTCAGCAACTGCGAATAACCATACCTTCCTCCCACCCCAAAGGGGCCAGGACCAAAAGCTCTTGCTGCTCTTCAAGTAGCCAGGCAACCCCATTCACAGCCCCACAAACGCTGACGCTGTCTCTTTCGTGAGCCTCCCAAACTCCAGTACTATCTGCCTGGGACGCTGCGTACAGCCAGAGCCAGGCTCAGACATGGCGAACGTCGCGGTATTCCTCCTACGCTAAAGGTGCCAGGACCAAAAGAACTTGCTGCTCTTCAAGTAGCCAGGAAACCCCATTCACAGCCCCAGAAACGCTGATGCTGTCTCTTTCCGTGGCCACCCAAACACGAATAGTATCTGCCTGGGATGCTGCGTACAGCCAGAGCCATGCTCAGCGACTGGGAACGTCTGCAGATTCCTCCCACCCCAAAGGGGCCAGGACCAAAAGCTCTTCCTTCTCTTTAAGTAGCCAGGCAACCGCATTCACAGCCCCACAAACGCTGACGCTGTCTCTTTCGTGAGCCTCCCAAAATCCAAGATTATCTGCCTGCAACACTGAATACAGCCGGAGCCAGGCTCAGCGATTGCGAATGTCCCGGGATTCCTCCCACCCCAAAGGGGCCAGGACCAAAAGCTCTTGCTGCTCTTCAAGTAGCCAGGCAACACCATTCACAGCCCCACAAACGCTGACGCTCTCTCTTTCGTGAGCCTCCCAAACTCCAATACTATCTGCCTGGGACGCTGAGGACACCCTGAGCCAGGCTCAGCATTTGCGAATAACCGTTGCTTCCTCCCACCCCAAAGGGGCCAGGACCAAAGGCTCTTGCTGCTCTTCAAGTAGCCAGGCAACCCCATTCACAGCCCCACAAACGCTGACGCTCTCTCTTTCGGGAGCCTCCCAAACTCCAAGACTATCTGCCTGGGACGCTGAGGACACCCGGAGCCAGGCTCAGCATTTGCGAATAACCATTCCTTCCTCCCACCCCAAAGGGGCCAGGACCAAAAGCTCTTGCTGCTCTTCAAGTAGCCAGGCAACCCCATTCACAGCCCCACAAACGCTGACGCTGTCTCTTTCGTGAGCCTCCCAAACTCCAAGACTATCTGCCTGGGATGCTGAGTACAGCCAGAGCCAAGCTAAGCAATTGCGAATGTCTCGAGATAACTCCCACCCCAAAGGGGCCAGGACCAAAAGCTGCTCTTCAAGTAGCCAGGCAACTCCATTCACAGCCCCACAAACGCTGACGCTGTCTCTTTCGTGACCTTCCAAACTCCAAGACTATCTGCCTGGGTCACTGAATACAGCCGGGCCAGGCTCAGCAATTGCGAATAACAGTGCCTTCCTCTCACCCCAAAGGGGCCAGGACCAAAAGCACTTGCTGCTGTTCAAGTAGCCAGGAAACCCCATTCACAGCCCCACAAACGCTGATGCTGTCTCTTTCGTGAGCCTCCCAAACTCCAATACTATCTGCCTGGGACGCTGAGGACACCCGGAGGCAGGCTCAGCAACTGCGAATAACCGTACCTTCCTCCCACCCCAAAGGGGCCAGGACCAAAAGCTCTTGCTGCTCTTCAAGTAGCCAGGCAACGCCATTCACAGCCCCACAAACGCTGACGCTGTCTCTTTCGTGAGCCTCCCAAACTCCAAGACTATCTGCCTGGGACGCTGCGTACAGCCAGGGCCAGGCTCAGACATGGCGAACGTCGCGGTATTCCTCCTACGCTAAAGGTGCCAAGACCAAAAGCTCTTGCTGCTCTTCAAGTAGCCAGGCAACCCCATTCACAGCCCCACAAACGCTGACGCTGTCTCTTTCCGTGGCCACCCAAACTCGAGTACTATCTGCCTGGGATGCTGCGTACAGCCAGAGCCATGCTCAGCAACTGGGAACGTCTGCAGATTCCTCCCACGCCAAAGGGGCCAGGACCAAAAGCTCTTGCTGCTCTTCAAGTAGCCAGGCAACGCCATTCACAGCCCCACAAATGCTGACGCTGTCTCTTTCGTGAGCCTCCCAAACTCCAAGACTATCTGCCTGGGACACTGAATACAGCCGGAGCCAGGCTCAGCGATTGCGAACGTCCCCGGATTCCTCCCACCCCAAAGGGGCCAGGACCAAAAGCTCTTGCTGCTCTTCAAGTGGCCAGGCAACCCCATTCACAGCCCCACAAACGCTGATGCTGTCTCTTTCGTGAGCCTGCCATACTCCAATACTTTCTGCCTTGGATGTTGAGTACAGCTGTATCGCAGTCCAGGAATTGAGCTTGTCCCGAGATTCCTCCCACCCCAAAGGGGCCAGGACCAAAAGCTCTTGCTGCTCTTCAAGTAGCCAGGCAACCCCATTCACAGTCCCACAAACGCTGAAGCTCTCTCTTTCGTGAGCCTCCCAAACACCAATACTAACTGCCTGGGACGCTGCGTACAGACGGATCACGCTTAGCGATTGCGACCATCCCGGGATTCCTCCCACCCCAAAGGGGCCAGGTCCAAAAGCTCTTGCTGCTCTTCAAGTAGCCAGGCAACCCCATTCACAGCCCCACAAACGCTGACGCTGTCTCTTTCGTGAGCCTCCCAAACTCCAATACTAACTGCCTGGGACGCTGAGGACACCCGGAGGCAGGCTCAGCAACTGCGAATAACCGTACCTTCCTCCCACCCCAAAGAGGCCAGGACCAAAAGCTCTTGCTGCTCTTCAAGTAGCCAGGCAACTCCATTCACAGCCCCACAAACGCTGATGCTGTCTCTTTCGTGAGCCTGCCATACTCCAATACTTTCTGCCTTGGATGTTGAGTATAGCTGTATCGCAGTCCAGGAATTGAGCTTGTCCCGAGATTCCTCCCACCCCAAAGGGGCCAGGACCAAAAGCTCTTGCTGCTCTTCAAGTAGCCAGGCAACCCCATTCACAGCCCCACAAACGCTGAAGCTCTCTCTTTCGTGAGCCTCCCAAACACCAATACTAACTGCCTGGGACGCTGCGTACAGACGGATCAAGCTTAGCGATTGCGACCGTCCCGGGATTCCTCCCACCCCAAAGGGGCCACGTCCAAAAGCTCTTGCTGCTCTTCAAGTAGCCAGGCAACCCCATTCACAGCCCCACAAACGCTGACGCTGTCTCTTTCCGTGGCGTCCCAAACTCCAAGAATATCTGCCTGGGACGCTGAGTACAGCCAGAGGCAAGCTAAGCAATTGAGAATGTCTCGAGATTCCTCCCACCCCAAAGAGGCCAGGACCAAAAGCTCTTGCTGCTCTTCAAGTAGCCAGGCAACCCCATTCACAGCCCCACAAACGCTGACGCTGTCTCTTTCGTGAGCCTCCCAAACTCCAAGACTATCTGCCTGGGACGCTGCGTACAGCTAGAGCCAGGCTCAGCAACTGGGAACGTCTGCAGATTCCTCCCACCCCAAAGGGGCCAGGACCAAAAGCTCTTGCTGCTCTTCAAGTACCCAGGCAACCCCATTCACAGCCCCACAAACGCTGACGCTCTCTCTTTCGTGAGCCTCCCAAACTCCAAGAATATCTGCCTCGGACACTGAATACAGCCGGAGCCAGGCTCAGCGATTGCTAACGTCCCGGGATTCCTCCAACCCCAAAGGAGCCAGGACCACAAGCTCTTGCTGCTCTTCAAGTAGCCAGGCAACACCATTCACAGCCCCACAAACGCTGACGCTGTCTCTTTCGAGAGCCTCCCAAACTCCAAGACTAACTGCCTAGGACTCTGAGGACACCTGGAGCCAAGCTAAGCAATTGCGAATTTCTCGAGATACCTCCCACCCCAAAGGGGCCAGGACCAAAAGCTCTTGCTGCTCTTCAAGTAGCCAGGCAACCCCATTCACAGCCCCACAAACGCTGACGCTGTCTCTTTCGTGAGCCTCCCAAACTCCAAGACTATCTGCCTGGGACACTGAATACAGCCGGAGGCAGGCTCAGCGATTGCGAACGTCCCGGGATTCCTCCCACCCCAAAGGGGCAAGCTCCAAAAGCTCTTGCTGCTCTTCAAGTAGCCAGGCAACCCCATTCACAGCCCCACAAACGCTGACGCTGTCTCTTTCGGGAGCCTCCCAAACTCCAATACTAACTGCCTAGGACGCTGAGGACACCCGGAGCCAGGCTCAGCAATTGCGAATTTCTCGAGATTCCTCCCACCCCAAAGGGGCCAGGACAAAAAGCTCTTGCTGCTCTTCAAGTAGCCACTCAACTCCATTCACAGCCCCACAAACGCTGACGCTGTCTCTTTCGTGACCTTCCAAACTCCAAGACTATCTGCCTGGGACGCTGAGTACAGCCAGAGCCAAGCTAAGCAATTTCGAATGTCTCGAGATAACTCCCACCCCAAAGGGGCCAGGACCAAAAGCTCTTGCTGCTCTTCAAGTAGCCAGGCAACTCCATTCACAGCCCCACAAACGCTGACGCTGTCTCTTTCGTGAGCCACCCAAACTCCAAGACTATCTGCCTGGGTCACTGAATACAGCCGGGCCAGGCTCAGCAATTGCGAATAACAGTGCTTTCCTCCCACCCCAAAGGGGCCAGGACCAAAAGCTCTTGCTGCTCTTCAAGTAGCCAGGCAACCCCATTTACAGCCCCACAAACGGTGACGCTGTCTCTTTCGTGAGCCTCCCAAACTCCAATACTAACTGCCTAGGACTCTGAGGACACCCGGAGCCAAGCTAAGCAATTGCGAATTTCTCGAGATTCCTCCCACCCCAAAGAGGCCAGACCAAAAGCTCTTGCTGCTCTTCAAGTAGCCAGGCAACCCCATTCACAGCCCCACAAACGCTGACGCTGTCTCTTTCGTGAGCCTCCCAAACTCCAAGACTATCTGCCTGGGACACTGAATACAGCCGGAGCCAGGCTCAGCAATTGCGACCGTCCCGGGATTCCTCCCACCCCAAAGGGGCCAGGACCAAAAGCTCTTGCTGCTCTTCAAGTAGCCAGGCAACCCCATTCACAGCCCCACAAACGCTGACGCTGTCTCTTTCGTGAGCCTCCCAAACTCCAAGAGTATCTGCCTGGGACGCTGCGTACAGCCAGAGCCAGGCTCAGCAACTGGGAACGTCTGCAGATTCCTCCCACCCCAAAGGGGCCAGGACCAAAAGCTCTTGCTGCTCTTCAAGTAGCCAGGCAACCCCATTCACAGCCCCACAAACGCTGACGCTGTCTCTTTTTGTGGCCTCCCAAACTCCAAGACTATCTGCCTGGGACACTGAATACAGCCGGAGCCAGGCTCAGCGATTGCGACCGTCCCGGGATTCCTCCCACCCCAAAGAGGCCAGGACCAAAAGCTCTTGCTGCTCTTCAAGTAGCCAGGCAACCCCATTCACAGCCCCACAAACGCTGACGCTCTCTCTTTCGGGAGCCTCCCAAACTCCAAGACTATCTGCCTGGGACGCTGAGGACACCCGGAGGCAGGCTCAGCAACTGCGAATAACCGTACCTTCCTCCCACCCCAAAGGGGCCAGGACCAAAAGCTCTTGCTGCTCTTCAAGTAGCCAGGCAACCCCATTCACAGCCCCACAAACGCTGACGCTGTCTCTGTTTGTAGCCACCCAAACTCCAAGACTATCTGCCTGGGACGCTGCATACAGCCAGAGCCAAGCTAAGCAATTGCGAATTTCTCGAGCTTCCTCCCACCCCAAAGGGGCCAGGACCAAAAGCTCTTGCTGCTCTTCAAGTAGCCAGGCAACCCCATTCACAGCCCCACAAACGCTGACGCTGTCTCTTTTTGTGGCCTCCCAAACTCCAAGACTATCTGCCTGGGACGCTGTGTACAGCCAGAGCCAGGCTCAGAAATTGCGAACGTCGCGGTATTCCTCCTACGCCAAAGGTGCCAGGACCAAAAGCTCTTGCTGCTCTTCAAGTAGCCAGGCAACCCCATTCACAGCAAACAAACGCTGATGCTGTCTCTTTCATGAGCCTCCCAAACTCCAAGACTAGCTGCCTGGGACGCTGAGGACACCCGGAGGCAGGCTCAGCAACTGCGAATAACCGTACCTTCCTCCCACCCCAAAGGGGCCAGGACCAAAAGCTCTTGCTGCTCTTCAAGTAGCCAGGCAACCCCATTCACAGCCCCACAAACGCTGACGCTGTCTCTTTCGAGAGCCTCCCAAACTCCAAGACTAACTGCCTAGGACTCTGAGGACACCTGGAGCCAAGCTAAGCAATTGCGAATTTCTCGAGATTCCTCCCACCCCAAAGGGGCCAGGACCAAAAGCTCTTGCTGCTCTTCAAGTAGCCAGGCAACCCCATTCACAGCCCCACAAACGCTGACGCTGTCTCTTTCGTGAGCCTCCCAAACTCCAAGACTATCTGCCTGGGACACTGAATACAGCCGGAGCCAGGCTCAGCGATTGCGAACGTCCCGGGATTCCTCCCACCCCAAAGGGGCAAGCTCCAAAAGCTCTTGCTGCTCTTCAAGTAGCCAGGCAACCCCATTCACAGCCCCACAAACGCTGACGCTGTCTCTTTCGGGAGCCTCCCAAACTCCAATACTAACTGCCTAGGACGCTGAGGACACCCGGAGCCAGGCTCAGCAATTGCGAATTTCTCGAGATTCCTCCCACCCCAAAGGGGCCAGGACAAAAAGCTCTTGCTGCTCTTCAAGTAGCCAGGCAACTCCATTCACAGCCCCACAAACGCTGACGCTGTCTCTTTCGTGACCTTCCAAACTCCAAGACTATCTGCCTGGGACGCTGAGTACAGCCAGAGCCAAGCTAAGCAATTGCGAATGTCTCAAGATTCCTCCCACCCCAAAGGGGCCAGGACCAAAAGCTCTTGCTGCTCTTCAAGTAGCCAGGCAACCCCATTCACAGCCCCACAAACGCTGACGCTGTCTCTTTCGTGAGCCTCCCAAACTCCAAGACTATCTGCCTGGGACGCTGCGTACAGCCAGAACCAGGCTCAGCAATTCTGAATTTCTCGAGATTCCTCCCACCCCAAAGAGGCCAGGACCAAAAGCTCTTGCTGCTCTTCAAGTAGCCAGGCAACCCCATTCACAGCCCCACAAACGCTGATGCTGTCTCTTTCGTGAGCCTCCCAAACTCCAATACTATCTGCCTGGGACGCTGAGGACACCCGGAGGCAGGCTCAGCAACTGCGAATAACCATACCTTCCTCCCACCCCAAAGGGGCCAGGACCAAAAGCTCTTGCTGCTCTTCAAGTAGCCAGGCAACCCCATTCACAGCCCCACAAACGCTGACGCTGTCTCTTTCGTGAGCCTCCCAAACTCCAGTACTATCTGCCTGGGACGCTGCGTACAGCCAGAGCCAGGCTCAGACATGGCGAACGTCGCGGTATTCCTCCTACGCTAAAGGTGCCAGGACCAAAAGAACTTGCTGCTCTTCAAGTAGCCAGGAAACCCCATTCACAGCCCCAGAAACGCTGATGCTGTCTCTTTCCGTGGCCACCCAAACACGAATAGTATCTGCCTGGGATGCTGCGTACAGCCAGAGCCATGCTCAGCGACTGGGAACGTCTGCAGATTCCTCCCACCCCAAAGGGGCCAGGACCAAAAGCTCTTCCTTCTCTTTAAGTAGCCAGGCAACCGCATTCACAGCCCCACAAACGCTGACGCTGTCTCTTTCGTGAGCCTCCCAAAATCCAAGATTATCTGCCTGCAACACTGAATACAGCCGGAGCCAGGCTCAGCGATTGCGAATGTCCCGGGATTCCTCCCACCCCAAAGGGGCCAGGACCAAAAGCTCTTGCTGCTCTTCAAGTAGCCAGGCAACACCATTCACAGCCCCACAAACGCTGACGCTCTCTCTTTCGTGAGCCTCCCAAACTCCAATACTATCTGCCTGGGACGCTGAGGACACCCTGAGCCAGGCTCAGCATTTGCGAATAACCGTTGCTTCCTCCCACCCCAAAGGGGCCAGGACCAAAGGCTCTTGCTGCTCTTCAAGTAGCCAGGCAACCCCATTCACAGCCCCACAAACGCTGACGCTCTCTCTTTCGGGAGCCTCCCAAACTCCAAGACTATCTGCCTGGGACGCTGAGGACACCCGGAGCCAGGCTCAGCATTTGCGAATAACCATTCCTTCCTCCCACCCCAAAGGGGCCAGGACCACAAGCTCTTGCTGCTCTTCAAGTAGCCAGGCAACCCCATTCACAGCCCCACAAACGCTGACGCTGTCTCTTTCGTGAGCCTCCCAAACTCCAAGACTATCTGCCTGGGATGCTGAGTACAGCCAGAGCCAAGCTAAGCAATTGCGAATGTCTCGAGATAACTCCCACCCCAAAGGGGCCAGGACCAAAAGCTGCTCTTCAAGTAGCCAGGCAACTCCATTCACAGCCCCACAAACGCTGACGCTGTCTCTTTCGAGAGCCTCCCAAACTCCAAGACTAACTGCCTAGGACTCTGAGGACACCTGGAGCCAAGCTAAGCAATTGCGAATTTCTCGAGATTCCTCCCACCCCAAAGGGGCCAGGACCAAAAGCTCTTGCTGCTCTTCAAGTAGCCAGGCAACCCCATTCACAGCCCCACAAACGCTGACGCTGTCTCTTTCGTGAGCCTCCCAAACTCCAAGACTATCTGCCTGGGACACTGAATACAGCCGGAGCCAGGCTCAGCGATTGCGAACGTCCCGGGATTCCTCCCACCCCAAAGGGGCAAGCTCCAAAAGCTCTTGCTGCTCTTCAAGTAGCCAGGCAACCCCATTCACAGCCCCACAAACGCTGACGCTGTCTCTTTCGGGAGCCTCCCAAACTCCAATACTAACTGCCTAGGACGCTGAGGACACCCGGAGCCAGGCTCAGCAATTGCGAATTTCTCGAGATTCCTCCCACCCCAAAGGGGCCAGGACAAAAAGCTCTTGCTGCTCTTCAAGTAGCCAGGCAACTCCATTCACAGCCCCACAAACGCTGACGCTGTCTCTTTCGTGACCTTCCAAACTCCAAGACTATCTGCCTGGGACGCTGAGGACACCCGGAGCCAGGCTCAGCAATTGCGAATTTCTCGAGATTCCTCCCACCCCAAAGGGGCCAGGACCAAAAGCTCTTGCTGCTCTTCAAGTAGCCAGGCAACCCCATTCACAGCCCCACAAACGCTGATGCTGTCTCTTTCGTGAGCCTCCCAAACTCCAAGACTATCTGCCTGGGACGCTGCGTACAGCCAGAACCAGGCTCAGCAATTCTGAATTTCTCGAGATTCCTCCCACCCCAAAGAGGCCAGGACCAAAAGCTCTTGCTGCTCTTCAAGTAGCCAGGAAACCCCATTCACAGCCCCACAAACGCTGATGCTGTCTCTTTCGTGAGCCTCCCAAACTCCAATACTATCTGCCTGGGACGCTGAGGACACCCGGAGGCAGGCTCAGCAACTGCGAATAACCATACCTTCCTCCCACCCCAAAGGGGCCAGGACCAAAAGCTCTTGCTGCTCTTCAAGTAGCCAGGCAACCCCATTCACAGCCCCACAAACGCTGACGCTGTCTCTTTCGTGAGCCTCCCAAACTCCAGTACTATCTGCCTGGGACGCTGCGTACAGCCAGAGCCAGGCTCAGACATGGCGAACGTCGCGGTATTCCTCCTACGCTAAAGGTGCCAGGACCAAAAGAACTTGCTGCTCTTCAAGTAGCCAGGAAACCCCATTCACAGCCCCAGAAACGCTGATGCTGTCTCTTTCCGTGGCCACCCAAACACGAATAGTATCTGCCTGGGATGCTGCGTACAGCCAGAGCCATGCTCAGCGACTGGGAACGTCTGCAGATTCCTCCCACCCCAAAGGGGCCAGGACCAAAAGCTCTTCCTTCTCTTTAAGTAGCCAGGCAACCGCATTCACAGCCCCACAAACGCTGACGCTGTCTCTTTCGTGAGCCTCCCAAAATCCAAGATTATCTGCCTGCAACACTGAATACAGCCGGAGCCAGGCTCAGCGATTGCGAATGTCCCGGGATTCCTCCCACCCCAAAGGGGCCAGGACCAAAGGCTCTTGCTGCTCTTCAAGTAGCCAGGCAACCCCATTCACAGCCCCACAAACGCTGACGCTCTCTCTTTCGGGAGCCTCCCAAACTCCAAGACTATCTGCCTGGGACGCTGAGGACACCCGGAGCCAGGCTCAGCATTTGCGAATAACCATTCCTTCCTCCCACCCCAAAGGGGCCAGGACCACAAGCTCTTGCTGCTCTTCAAGTAGCCAGGCAACCCCATTCACAGCCCCACAAACGCTGACGCTGTCTCTTTCGTGAGCCTCCCAAACTCCAAGACTATCTGCCTGGGATGCTGAGTACAGCCAGAGCCAAGCTAAGCAATTGCGAATGTCTCGAGATAACTCCCACCCCAAAGGGGCCAGGACCAAAAGCTGCTCTTCAAGTAGCCAGGCAACTCCATTCACAGCCCCACAAACGCTGACGCTGTCTCTTTCGTGACCTTCCAAACTCCAAGACTATCTGCCTGGGTCACTGAATACAGCCGGGCCAGGCTCAGCAATTGCGAATAACAGTGCCTTCCTCTCACCCCAAAGGGGCCAGGACCAAAAGCACTTGCTGCTGTTCAAGTAGCCAGGAAACCCCATTCACAGCCCCACAAACGCTGATGCTGTCTCTTTCGTGAGCCTCCCAAACTCCAATACTATCTGCCTGGGACGCTGAGGACACCCGGAGGCAGGCTCAGCAACTGCGAATAACCGTACCTTCCTCCCACCCCAAAGGGGCCAGGACCAAAAGCTCTTGCTGCTCTTCAAGTAGCCAGGCAACGCCATTCACAGCCCCACAAACGCTGACGCTGTCTCTTTCGTGAGCCTCCCAAACTCCAAGACTATCTGCCTGGGACGCTGCGTACAGCCAGGGCCAGGCTCAGACATGGCGAACGTCGCGGTATTCCTCCTACGCTAAAGGTGCCAAGACCAAAAGCTCTTGCTGCTCTTCAAGTAGCCAGGCAACCCCATTCACAGCCCCACAAACGCTGACGCTGTCTCTTTCCGTGGCCACCCAAACTCGAGTACTATCTGCCTGGGATGCTGCGTACAGCCAGAGCCATGCTCAGCAACTGGGAACGTCTGCAGATTCCTCCCACGCCAAAGGGGCCAGGACCAAAAGCTCTTGCTGCTCTTCAAGTAGCCAGGCAACGCCATTCACAGCCCCACAAATGCTGACGCTGTCTCTTTCGTGAGCCTCCCAAACTCCAAGACTATCTGCCTGGGACACTGAATACAGCCGGAGCCAGGCTCAGCGATTGCGAACGTCCCCGGATTCCTCCCACCCCAAAGGGGCCAGGACCAAAAGCTCTTGCTGCTCTTCAAGTGGCCAGGCAACCCCATTCACAGCCCCACAAACGCTGATGCTGTCTCTTTCGTGAGCCTGCCATACTCCAATACTTTCTGCCTTGGATGTTGAGTACAGCTGTATCGCAGTCCAGGAATTGAGCTTGTCCCGAGATTCCTCCCACCCCAAAGGGGCCAGGACCAAAAGCTCTTGCTGCTCTTCAAGTAGCCAGGCAACCCCATTCACAGTCCCACAAACGCTGAAGCTCTCTCTTTCGTGAGCCTCCCAAACACCAATACTAACTGCCTGGGACGCTGCGTACAGACGGATCACGCTTAGCGATTGCGACCATCCCGGGATTCCTCCCACCCCAAAGGGGCCAGGTCCAAAAGCTCTTGCTGCTCTTCAAGTAGCCAGGCAACCCCATTCACAGCCCCACAAACGCTGACGCTGTCTCTTTCGTGAGCCTCCCAAACTCCAATACTAACTGCCTGGGACGCTGAGGACACCCGGAGGCAGGCTCAGCAACTGCGAATAACCGTACCTTCCTCCCACCCCAAAGAGGCCAGGACCAAAAGCTCTTGCTGCTCTTCAAGTAGCCAGGCAACTCCATTCACAGCCCCACAAACGCTGATGCTGTCTCTTTCGTGAGCCTGCCATACTCCAATACTTTCTGCCTTGGATGTTGAGTATAGCTGTATCGCAGTCCAGGAATTGAGCTTGTCCCGAGATTCCTCCCACCCCAAAGGGGCCAGGACCAAAAGCTCTTGCTGCTCTTCAAGTAGCCAGGCAACCCCATTCACAGCCCCACAAACGCTGAAGCTCTCTCTTTCGTGAGCCTCCCAAACACCAATACTAACTGCCTGGGACGCTGCGTACAGACGGATCAAGCTTAGCGATTGCGACCGTCCCGGGATTCCTCCCACCCCAAAGGGGCCACGTCCAAAAGCTCTTGCTGCTCTTCAAGTAGCCAGGCAACCCCATTCACAGCCCCACAAACGCTGACGCTGTCTCTTTCCGTGGCGTCCCAAACTCCAAGAATATCTGCCTGGGACGCTGAGTACAGCCAGAGGCAAGCTAAGCAATTGAGAATGTCTCGAGATTCCTCCCACCCCAAAGAGGCCAGGACCAAAAGCTCTTGCTGCTCTTCAAGTAGCCAGGCAACCCCATTCACAGCCCCACAAACGCTGACGCTGTCTCTTTCGTGAGCCTCCCAAACTCCAAGACTATCTGCCTGGGACGCTGCGTACAGCTAGAGCCAGGCTCAGCAACTGGGAACGTCTGCAGATTCCTCCCACCCCAAAGGGGCCAGGACCAAAAGCTCTTGCTGCTCTTCAAGTACCCAGGCAACCCCATTCACAGCCCCACAAACGCTGACGCTCTCTCTTTCGTGAGCCTCCCAAACTCCAAGAATATCTGCCTCGGACACTGAATACAGCCGGAGCCAGGCTCAGCGATTGCTAACGTCCCGGGATTCCTCCAACCCCAAAGGAGCCAGGACCACAAGCTCTTGCTGCTCTTCAAGTAGCCAGGCAACACCATTCACAGCCCCACAAACGCTGACGCTGTCTCTTTCGAGAGCCTCCCAAACTCCAAGACTAACTGCCTAGGACTCTGAGGACACCTGGAGCCAAGCTAAGCAATTGCGAATTTCTCGAGATACCTCCCACCCCAAAGGGGCCAGGACCAAAAGCTCTTGCTGCTCTTCAAGTAGCCAGGCAACCCCATTCACAGCCCCACAAACGCTGACGCTGTCTCTTTCGTGAGCCTCCCAAACTCCAAGACTATCTGCCTGGGACACTGAATACAGCCGGAGGCAGGCTCAGCGATTGCGAACGTCCCGGGATTCCTCCCACCCCAAAGGGGCAAGCTCCAAAAGCTCTTGCTGCTCTTCAAGTAGCCAGGCAACCCCATTCACAGCCCCACAAACGCTGACGCTGTCTCTTTCGGGAGCCTCCCAAACTCCAATACTAACTGCCTAGGACGCTGAGGACACCCGGAGCCAGGCTCAGCAATTGCGAATTTCTCGAGATTCCTCCCACCCCAAAGGGGCCAGGACAAAAAGCTCTTGCTGCTCTTCAAGTAGCCACTCAACTCCATTCACAGCCCCACAAACGCTGACGCTGTCTCTTTCGTGACCTTCCAAACTCCAAGACTATCTGCCTGGGACGCTGAGGACACCCGGAGCCAGGCTCAGCAATTGCGAATTTCTCGAGATTCCTCCCACCCCAAAGGGGCCAGGACCAAAAGCTCTTGCTGCTCTTCAAGTAGCCAGGCAACCCCATTCACAGCCCCACAAACGCTGATGCTGTCTCTTTCGTGAGCCTCCCAAACTCCAAGACTATCTGCCTGGGACGCTGCGTACAGCCAGAACCAGGCTCAGCAATTCTGAATTTCTCGAGATTCCTCCCACCCCAAAGAGGCCAGGACCAAAAGCTCTTGCTGCTCTTCAAGTAGCCAGGAAACCCCATTCACAGCCCCACAAACGCTGATGCTGTCTCTTTCGTGAGCCTCCCAAACTCCAATACTATCTGCCTGGGACGCTGAGGACTACCGGAGGCAGGCTCAGCAACTGCGAATAACCATACCTTCCTCCCACCCCAAAGGGGCCAGGACCAAAAGCTCTTGCTGCTCTTCAAGTAGCCAGGCAACCCCATTCACAGCCCCACAAACGCTGACGCTGTCTCTTTCGTGAGCCTCCCAAACTCCAGTACTATCTGCCTGGGACGCTGCGTACAGCCAGAGCCAGGCTCAGACATGGCGAACGTCGCGGTATTCCTCCTACGCTAAAGGTGCCAGGACCAAAAGAACTTGCTGCTCTTCAAGTAGCCAGGAAACCCCATTCACAGCCCCAGAAACGCTGATGCTGTCTCTTTCCGTGGCCACCCAAACACGAATAGTATCTGCCTGGGATGCTGCGTACAGCCAGAGCCATGCTCAGCAACTGGGAACGTCTGCAGATTCCTCCCACCCCAAAGGGGCCAGGACCAAAAGCTCTTGCTGCTCTTCAAGTAGCCAGGCAACCCCATTCACAGCCCCACAAACGCTGACGCTGTCTCTTTCGTGAGCCTCCCAAACTCCAAGACTATCTGCCTGGGATGCTGAGTAGAGCCAGAGGCAAGCTAAGCAATTGCGAATTTCTCGAAATTCCTCCCACCCCAAAGGGGCCAGGACCAAAAGCTCTTCCTTCTCTTTAAGTAGCCAGGCAACCGCATTCACAGCCCCACAAACGCTGACGCTGTCTCTTTCGTGAGCCTCCCAAAATCCAAGATTATCTGCCTGCAACACTGAATACAGCCGGAGCCAGGCTCAGCGATTGCGAATGTCCCGGGATTCCTCCCACCCCAAAGGGGCCAGGACCAAAAGCTCTTGCTGCTCTTCAAGTAGCCAGGCAACACCATTCACAGCCCCACAAACGCTGACGCTGTCTCTTTCGTGAGCCTCCCAAACTCCAATACTATCTGCCTGGGACGCTGAGGACACCCTGAGCCAGGCTCAGCATTTGCGAATAACCGTTGCTTCCTCCCACCCCAAAGGGGCCAGGACCAAAGGCTCTTGCTGCTCTTCAAGTAGCCAGGCAACCCCATTCACAGCCCCACAAACGCTGACGCTCTCTCTTTCGGGAGCCTCCCAAACTCCAAGACTATCTGCCTGGGACGCTGAGGACACCCGGAGCCAGGCTCAGCATTTGCGAATAACCGTTGCTTCCTCCCACCCCAAAGGGGCCAGGACCAAAAGCTCTTGCTGCTCTTCAAGTAGCCAGGCAACCCCATTCACAGCCCCACAAACGCTGACGCTGTCTCTTTCGTGAGCCTCCCAAACTCCAAGACTATCTGCCTGGGATGCTGAGTACAGCCAGAGCCAAGCTAAGCAATTGCGAATGTCTCGAGATAACTCCCACCCCAAAGGGGCCAGGACCAAAAGCTGCTCTTCAATTAGCCAGGCAACTCCATTCACAGCCCCACAAACGCTGACGCTGTCTCTTTCGTGACCTTCCAAACTCCAAGACTATCTGCCTGGGTCACTGAATACAGCCGGGCCAGGCTCAGCAATTGCGAATAACAGTGCCTTCCTCCCACCCCAAAGGGGCCAGGACCAAAAGCACTTGCTGCTCTTCAAGTAGCCAGGAAACCCCATTCACAGCCCCACAAACGCTGACGCTGTCTCTTTCGTGAGCCTCCCAAACTCCAATACTATCTGCCTGGGACGCTGAGGACACCCGGAGGCAGGCTCAGCAACTGCGAATAACCGTACCTTCCTCCCACCCCAAAGGGGCCAGGACCAAAAGCTCTTGCTGCTCTTCAAGTAGCCAGGCAACGCCATTCACAGCCCCACAAACGCTGACGCTGTCTCTTTCGTGAGCCTCCCAAACTCCAAGACTATCTGCCTGGGACGCTGCGTACAGCCAGGGCCAGGCTCAGACATGGCGAACGTCGCGGTATTCCTCCTACGCTAAAGGTGCCAAGACCAAAAGCTCTTGCTGCTCTTCAAGTAGCCAGGCAACCCCATTCACAGCCCCACAAACGCTGACGCTGTCTCTTTCCGTGGCCACCCAAACTCGAGTACTATCTGCCTGGGATGCTGCGTACAGCCAGAGCCATGCTCAGCAACTGGGAACGTCTGCAGATTCCTCCCACGCCAAAGGGGCCAGGACCAAAAGCTCTTGCTGCTCTTCAAGTAGGCAGGCAACGCCATTCACAGCCCCACAAATGCTGACGCTGTCTCTTTCGTGAGCCTCCCAAACTCCAAGACTATCTGCCTGGGACACTGAATACAGCCGGAGCCAGGCTCAGCGATTGCGAACGTCCCCGGATTCCTCCCACCCCAAAGGGGCCAGGACCAAAAGCTCTTGCTGCTCTTCAAGTGGCCAGGCAACCCCATTCACAGCCCCACAAACGCTGATGCTGTCTCTTTCGTGAGCCTGCCATACTCCAATACTTTCTGCCTTGGATGTTGAGTACAGCTGTATCGCAGTCCAGGAATTGAGCTTGTCCCGAGATTCCTCCCACCCCAAAGGGGCCAGGACCAAAAGCTCTTGCTGCTCTTCAAGTAGCCAGGCAACCCCATTCACAGTCCCACAAACGCTGAAGCTCTCTCTTTCGTGAGCCTCCCAAACACCAATACTAACTGCCTGGGACGCTGCGTACAGACGGATCACGCTTAGCGATTGCGACCATCCCGGGATTCCTCCCACCCCAAAGGGGCCAGGTCCAAAAGCTCTTGCTGCTCTTCAAGTAGCCAGGCAACCCCATTCACAGCCCCACAAACGCTGACACTGTCTCTTTCGTGAGCCTCCCAAACTCCAAGACTATCTGCCTGGGACGCTGAGGTGGAGCCCAGCTTAGAAATTGAGAAAGTCCAGTGATTCCTCCCACCCCAAAGAGGCCAGGACCAAAAGCTCTTGCTGCTCTTCAAGTAGCCAGGCAACACCATTCACAGCCCCACAAACGCTGACGCTGTCTCTTTCGTGAGCCTCCCAAACTCCAATAGTAACTGCCTGGGACGCTGAGGACACCCGGAGGCAGGCTCAGCAACTGCGAATAACCGTACCTTCCTCCCACCCCAAAGAGGCCAGGACCAAAAGCTCTTGCTGCTCTTCAAGTAGCCAGGCAACTCCATTCACAGCCCCACAAACGCTGATGCTGTCTCTTTCGTGAGCCTGCCATACTCCAATACTTTCTGCCTTGAATGTTGAGTATAGCTGTATCGCAGTCCAGGAATTGAGCTTGTCCCGAGATTCCTCCCACCCCAAAGGGGCCAGGACCAAAAGCTCTTGCTGCTTTTCAAGTAGCCAGGCAACCCCATTCACAGCCCCACAAACGCTGAAGCTCTCTCTTTCGTGAGCCTCCCAAACACCAATACTAACTGCCTGGGACGCTGCGTACAGACGGATCAAGCTTAGCGATTGCGACCGTCCCGGGATTCCTCCCACCCCAAAGGGGCCACGTCCAAAAGCTCTTGCTGCTCTTCAAGTAGCCAGGCAACACCATTCACAGCCCCACAAACGCTGACGCTGTCTCTTTCCGTGGCGTCCCAAACTCCAAGAATATCTGCCTGGGACGCTGAGTACAGCCAGAGGCAAGCTAAGCAATTGAGAATGTCTCGAGATTCCTCCCACCCCAAAGAGGCCAGGACCAAAAGCTCTTGCTGCTCTTCAAGTAGCCAGGCAACCCCATTCACAGCCCCACAAACGCTGACGCTGTCTCTTTCGTGAGCCTCCCAAACTCCAAGACTATCTGCCTGGGACGCTGCGTACAGCTAGAGCCAGGCTCAGCAACTGGGAACGTCTGCAGATTCCTCCCACCCCAAAGGGGCCAGGACCAAAAGCTCTTGCTGCTCTTCAAGTAGCCAGGCAACCCCATTCACAGCCCCACAAACGCTGACGCTCTCTCTTTCGTGAGCCTCCCAAACTCCAAGAATATCTGCCTCGGACACTGAATACAGCCGGAGCCAGGCTCAGCGATTGCTAACGTCCCGGGATTCCTCCAACCCCAAAGGAGCCAGGACCACAAGCTCTTGCTGCTCTTCAAGTAGCCAGGCAACACCATTCACAGCCCCACAAACGCTGACGCTGTCTCTTTCGTGACCTTCCAAACTCCAAGACTATCTGCCTGGGTCACTGAATACAGCCGGGCCAGGCTCAGCAATTGCGAATAACTGTGCCTTTCTCCCACCCCAAAGGGGCCAGGACCAAAAGCACTTGCTGCTGTTCAAGTAGCCAGGAAACCCCATTCACAGCCCCACAAACGCTGATGCTGTCTCTTTCGTGAGCCTCCCAAACTCCAATACATTCTGCCTTGGATGTTGAGTACAGCTGTATCGCAGTCCAGGAATTGAGCTTGTCCCGAGATTCCTCCCACACCAAAGGGGCCAGGACCAAAAGCTCTTGCTGCTCTTCAAGTAGCCAGGCAACCCCATTCACAGCCCCACAAACGCTGATGCTGTCTCTTTCGTGAGCCTCCCAAACACCAATACTAACTGCCTGGGACGCTGCGTACAGACGGATCAAGCTTAGCGATTGCGACCGTCCCGGGATTCCTCCCACCCCAAAGGGGTCAGGTCCAAAAGCTCTTGCTGCTCTTCAAGTAGCCCGGCAACCCCATTCACAGCCCCACAAACGCTGACGCTGTCTCTTTCTGTGGCCTAAAAAAACTCCAATAATATCTGCCTGGAACGCTGAGCTGGAGCCAGGTTAGAAATTGAGAAAGTCCAGTGATTCCTCCCACCCCAAAGGGGCCAGGACCAAAAGCTCTTGCTGCTCTTCAAGTACCCAGGCAACCCCATTCACAGCCCCACAAACGCTGACGCTGTCTCTTTCGTGAGCCTCCCAAACTCCAAGACTATCTGCCTGGGACGCTGCGTACAGCCAGAGCCAAGCTAAGCAAGTCTGAATTTCTCGAGATTCCTCCCACCCCAAAGGGGCCAGGACCAAAAGCTCTTGCTGCTCTTCAAGTAGCCAGGCAACCCCATTCACAGCCCCACAAACGCTGACGCTGTCTCTTTCGTGAGCCTCCCAAACTCCAACACTATCTGCCTGGGACGCTGAATACAGCTGGAGCCAGGCTCAGCGATTGCGACCGTCCCGGGATTCCTCCCACCCCAAAGGAGCCAGGACCAAAAGCTCTTGCTGCTCTTCAAGTAGCCAGGCAACCCCATTCACAGCCCCACAAACGCTGACGCTGTCTCTTTCCGTGGCCTCCCAAACTCCAAGACTATCTGCCTGGGACGCTGCGTACAGCCAGAGCCAGGCTCAGCAACTGGGAACGTCTGCAGATTCCTCCCACGCCAAAGGTGCCAGGACCAAAAGCTCTTGCTGCTCTTCAAGTAGCCAGGCAACCCCATTCACAGCCCAACAAACGCTGACGCTGTCTCTTTCGTGACCTTCCAGTCTCCAAGACTATCTGCCTGGGACGCTGAGTACAGCCAGAGCCAAGCTAAGCAATTGCGAATGTCTCGAGATTCCTCCCACCCCAAAGGGGCCAGGACCAAAAGCTCTTGCTACTCTTCAAGTAGCCAGGCAACACCATTCACAGCCCCACAAACGCTGACGCTGTCTCTTTCGGGAGCCTCCCAAACTCCAATACTAACTGCCTGGGACGCTGAGGACACCCGGAGGCAGGCTCAGCAACTGCGAATAACCGTACCTTCCTCCCACCCCAAAGGGGCCAGGACCAAAAGCTCTTGCTGCTCTTCAAGTAGCCAGGCAACCCCATTCACAGCCCCACAAACGCTGACGCTGTCTCTTTCCGTGGCCTCCCAAACTCCAAGACTATCTGCCTGGGACGCTGCGTACAGCCAGAGCCAGGCTCAGCAACTGGGAACGTCTGCAGATTCCTCCCACCCCAAAGGGGCCAGGACCAAAAGCTCTTGCTGCTCTTCAAGTAGCCAGGCAACCCCATTCACAGCCCCACAAACGCTGACGCTGTCTCTTTCGGGAGCCTCCCAAACTCCAATACTAACTGCCTGGGACGCTGGGGACACCCGGAGCCAGGCTCAGCAACTGCGAATAACCGTACCTTCCTCCCACCCCAAAGGGGCCAGGACCAAAAGCTCTTGCTGCTCTTCAAGTAGCCAGGCAACTCCATTCACAGCCCCACAAACGCTGACGCTGTCTCTTTCGGGAGCCTCCCAAACTCCAATACTAACTGCCTGGGACGCTGAGGACACCCGGAGGCAGGCTCAGCAACTGCGAATAACTGTACCTTCCTCGCACCCCAAAGGGGCCAGGACCAAAAGCTCTTGCTGCTCTTCAAGTAGCCAGGCAACACCATTCACAGCCCAACAAACGCTGACGCTGTCTCTTTCGTGACCTTCCAAACTCTAAGACTATCTGCCTGGGACGCTGAATACAGCCAGAGCCAAGCTAAGCAATTGCGAATGTCTCGAGATTCCTCCCACCCCAAAGAGGCCAGGACCAAAAGCTCTTGCTGCTCTTCAAGTAGCCAGGCAACCCCATTCACAGCCCCACAAACGCTGACGCTGTCTCTTTCGTGAGACTCCCAAACTCCAAGACTATCTGCCTGGGACGCTGCGTACAGCCAGAGCCAGGCTCAGAAATTGCGAACGTCGCGGTATTCCTCCTACGCCAAAGGTGCCAGGACCAAAATCTCTTGCTGCTCTTCAAGTAGCCAGGCAACCCCATTCACAGCCCCACAAACACTGATGCTGTCTCTTTCGTGGCCACCCAAACTCGAATAGTATCTGCCTGGGATGCTGCGTACAGCCAGAGCCATGCTCAGCAACTGGGAACGTCTGCAGATTCCTCCCATGCCAAAGGGGCCAGGACCAAAATCTCTTGCTGCTCTTCAAGTAGCCAGGCAACTCCATTCACAGCCCCACAAACGCTGACGCTCTCTCTTTCGTGAGCCTCCCGAAGTCCAATAGTAACTGCCTGGGACGCTGAGGACACCCGGAGGCAGGCTCAGCAACTGCGAATAACCGTACCTTCCTCCCACCCCAAAGGGGCCAG
>JBBPFK010000171.1:0-94373 GCA_037975005.1 Platalea minor
AAAATACTCTATAGGACAGCTGTAGGGTGCTTAATTGCAGAGAAGCTAGTAATTAAGCCCACAAAAGACCTGGCTTTTTGAGAAAGATTAAGTGTTCTGCCTTTCCCGTCATGGAAAATAGCGGCGATGCTCAGGTGCCTGTGGCTGTCGTGTCCTTTTGTGATCGATGCTCCTAAACGGAGCTCACGGAGCAGGCGCGCTCCGGGTAACGAGGCCGTGACTGATTTATGCTGGCTCGCAGTTGCCTGCTCCTACAGCAAACCCGTGGGCTCCCAAAACTGCTGAAATGCTACCGAATGGAGTTTTCCCCCAACGAGCAGGCATCCGTGACGGCCTAGAGCCATCCCGTGGGCAAGGGCAGGCATGGAAACGTAGGTGGGAGTTGGACAGACCTAATCGGCGTGGCCTGTTTGATATCGGTGCCGTCGGCGTGCTCGGGTAGAGCCGATGCTCTGAGCTGTTGCCTTGTTTTGTGCCTGGTACGGCGGGAATGAACCTGAGCTCAAAGAGCATCACCTGCTTTTATTAATCTGAATTTTTTGGGTCCGTTGAGCTGAAAGAGGAGATAATTACTTAAAAAACCCCAACAACAACCAACCCACCCTGCTTTTGCTTTGCAGGTGACAACTGCGTGCACTCGGAAACATCGAACCACATTTTGAGCTGGAGCCCCCTTATTCTGCAGCCTGTTTCGAAGGACTGTAAGGAAAAACCAGGATGGGATTCATCCGGAGTCACCTTAAACAGCTCGGGGGACCTTCGGCAGCTCCAGCTGCAGGAAACCTGAGGAAGCGACTGTTGTCCCCACTTAACGCCAGTAACTGCACAGCAGAGTCGCTGAAAGGGAGTGATGGAGGGATGTTAATTATAACAGAGAGAGTCACTATTTATTTTTTTGTAGTAGTGTCATATGAATGTATCTTGTTTTTAAAAATGGTTGCCTTTTTATATTATTTATGCCTTGAAATTCCGTTTTTTGTTGTTGTTTTCCCCCTCTCCCCCTCCCCACGCACCGCGAAACTAGCCTGGTTATGTGTATAAAAAAGAATTGTAATAATATAAAGAACAACGATGGGAAATACGGAGTGTGTTTTCCGTGGCGTACTACCAGTGCGAGAAGCACTTCCCAGGAGTCCGATACCAGGATTTAGCCAAGCGGCTCCGATGCTTACGACCGATCGCTGCCGCCTCCCTCGAACCCTCCTTTCCATGAACGCCTCCCGTCCTCTTTCGGTTTCTCTGCGAAGAACCCGGTGGGTAAATAAGAAAATAAATATGAAAAATGAACCTCGGCTGAGTCCGTGCAGCGCGGCGTGAGAAGCGGAGCTGAGTTCAGCGACTGTTTGTGTCTTTAGGTCTTTGATAACCCTTAGGTTTGCAGACGCGCGGATGAAAATCCAGCCCGTCTCGCTTCCAGGAGACAAAATCCGGTTCGACTGCGCTTGTAACTCCTTGCTTTGAGGGAACACTAACGGCGTGAACAGCCTCCGAAAGAAACAAGTCGTGTTGAAGCAGCTCCCTGCGCGCAGCTGTAAGAAACCCGCCTGCCCCTCGGAAATGGCATGATGTAGGTGTTGCAATGTTAACTGCAGGGTTTGGGTGGGGTGGTTTGTTTTTATTTTTCCTTTCCAAATTTAATCAGAGTAAATAAAACAAACCGGTGCTTGTTAAGCACTCCTTCCCCCCCCCCCAAAAAACATCAAGAGCGCATAACCCCAGAAATGAGGCGCATAAATCACACTTAGGGCCTCCCCGAGGCGACGTGTGTGCGGCTGCCTTTTCGCCCAGCGAGGATTTTTTTCCAGCCGACGCCGGCCGCGGGGCTGGGAAGGGAGGGAGCGATGCCGGCCTGGCTGGAACTGCTGCAAACCCCTCGGGGAGCAAAGGCGCTGCAGGTGCAGCCAGCCGCTCCGCGAGCAACGGCAGGGGGTTTTGGGGAGCGATTTCTGTTTGAGGAGGCAGCTCTTGCGGTCTCCTTTGGTAGCAGCATCTCTCCATGGGCTGTTTTAAGTGTTGGGGTGGGGTTTTTTTTCCTTTTATTGTATTATTTATAAATATATGAATTTTTTTGCCTTTGTTTTTAGGGTTCTGCGTCTGTGGGCTTCGACTTCCACTTCCACCCATGGGCTTTGACTGCCACCTACCCCGGAGCTGCTGCAAAACCCCACTCCTCCCTCTTCATTTATCTCCTCCTCTCCTAAACCCGGCCTTCTCTGCTGGATTTTTTCCTTTGCAAGACCTGCTGCAAGGCTTTCCCCGATTCCCGACGGAGAATTGGCAGGCGAGTGGTTGGGTTTTACCTCTGGCTGCTTCGTTTCCTCCGAACGCTGAGATTTAACCACATTTTTAAGCGCACGCTCCCCTTGATCATGGTTGTGTCGCGTAAAGACGCTATATTTTCCTAAGAAGCTGTAATATTCCTTTGGAAATTATATGTATTTTGAAGTGATGGAGTTTTTGCAGGGTTTTGGGGTTGGGTTTTTATTTTTTTGGGGTGGTTTGATAGAGAGTGATGCTGCTTTATGGTAGGAGTGGGGATTGATGCTTCCCGGGCACTGAAGTGAGGTTGTTTCTCATCGCTCGATCCTTCCCGACAGGTTATTAACCAAATACAGGAGAAAATGGCCAGAAATGCTCTCGTCTATCCCACACCCCACAAGGCGAGGGCCAAGGAAAGCTGGGGACTGCTCACCCCTTTCCTTGGACCCTGCCTCCCTCCCCGCTTGCACCGATGCGGGGGGAAAAACCATCACTAATGGCTATTTTTAACCTCCTGTGGTTTGACCTGAAACTGGGGAGTTTGGGGTGAAGACGAAGACCCCTTCCCCACCCCACCGCAGCTTTGTGGTTGTCTTCCCACCCCATAAAATTCAGCGTGGTCCCAAAACGGTATCCACGCCTGCGGATACAGTATCCACGAGAGCGGAGCTTCGGCCCTTGGGGTTTTTTTTTTCCTCCCAAGGGTGAGAAAATATTTATTTTAGCCTAAATATTTATTTTAGCTCCAGAAGTAACTGAAGTCTCAAGGCTGACCTGGAGGGGTTGTTGCCGGGAGTCGCCCAGCTCATCCCCGGAAAAATCCTTTTGAATTTTTAAATGTCGTAACGAAGCAAATCCCCTTGGCCACCAACCCCAAATTTTTTGTGATGGGGCTGTTTTCGCTGATATTTTTCCAGCTGCTGAGTTTTGACTTCAGCAGCATCGCAGGAGCCGAGGCTTGGGAGATGTGTCCGCTCTTCCCGGCTTTATTTATGGGAAGGGAGGAGCGGGATGCGGCACAGGCAGGCAGGGAACAAGGGCAGGAGCGGGAAATAAAGAGGAAAAGGCGGAAGGGTCACGGCGTCGCCGTCACGGTGATGGTGACGTTAGCTGGTGGGTCGGCGGTGGCGTTCAGCGGTGCCGAGAGCGGCTCTGCAAGGGGTGGGAGAGCCGCTGGTGACACCGGGTGGGTGCTGGGTCACCAGGGCGGGTGGCTGAGCGCTCGGCTCGCCCCGTGGGTGCTGTTTCCTACCAGGGGCAGCCGCTGCTGGTGCCGGTGCTGCTCCGTCCTCCCTGCTTGCGGCTGTTTCGGCATCCTCCGGTGTGCCAATGGGCTCCTGGGCGCCGGGACTGGCCCTGGGGGGGACAGGGCCGGTCTCACCGGCGCTGGGGTGCGGCGGCTATGGGGCAGGGGGCTTTGGGACTCACGTGTGGAAGAGCAGGTCGTGCAGCCCTGGGGATGGACGGACAGACAGACGGGAGGTGTGGGCGTCCAGGGTCCTGCTGTGGCCCCTGCCCAGCCCCCCCAGACCTTGGCACTTACGGGGCAGGGTGTCCCGGTGGCGGGCCACCCAGCGCACGGCCAGCAGCGATGCCGCGGTGGCCACCAGCATCCCCGCCACCACCGCCCCTGTCACCGCCGGGTAGGCCTCGAAGGGAGGCTCAGCTGAAAGAGAGCGGCTGCTGTCAGCCCCCCCCCCCCAGGGTAATTAGGGTAACGAGGCACCTGCGTGTGAGCCACGCAGACGGAGAGGAGGGAGCGTGGCAGGCAGCAGGCGCCCCCAGAGCCCAGAAGGGCGGAGGGAAGTGGGAGCCTGTGCCTGTTTACTCTGGAACCTACTGACGGCTGCTCGCTCTTGGCTCCTCAGCTCCACTGGGATGCAAAGGTCGCCCTTCTCCACTCAAACCCTGCTCTGCCCCCACGGAGCAGCGTCCCCCACCCCACTTCACCTGGCGTCTGCACCTCGGAGGGGTGCCCGGCCGTCCGGTGGTTGACAGCCAGGACGCGGAAAGCGTAGACCACGGCTGGGTCCAGCCCCCCCAGGCGCCGGTCGCGGGAGTGGGGCTCGATGTCGCCGGCGGCCGTTTCCCAGGGGCCAGGCGCCCGCCGGGGGGGTTTCTTGGCTTGGCGCCGCTGTACCACGAAACCGGTGAGGTTGCCGGTGCCCTGTGTCCGCCACTCCAGCCGCACCTCGGTGCGCGCCCGCGTGTACCGCAGCTTGCTGATGGTGACGTTGGGGGGAGCCGGGTACCCTGCGGTGAGACGGCGCCCGGCAGGAGGGGGCTGACCCCCAAGCCCACCCCAGGGACCCCCCTCCCAGGACTCACGGTCCACGCGGAGGCGGACGGGGAGGCTGGCGGTGCCCACGGCGTTGGCCGCGGCGCAGCGGTAGACCCCGCCGTCCCCCGGCCACTCGGTGTCCCCCACGGTCAGGTTGAGCCACGCTTCTCCCCGTTCCAACCGGTACTTGGCCAACCCCGGCGTCACCTCCCGCTCCTTGGGGTCATACCAAACCACCGTGGCGCCAAGACTGGCGGCGCCGCCGCCGCGCCGCCGGCACGCCAACCGTGCCTCGTCACCCTCCAGCACTGCCACCTCGCTCCTCTCCGCCTCCAACTCGGGGACCCCTGCGCGGCGAGAAGCGCGGGGGACGGTAGGGACGTGCGACCCCACCGCGGCACGGCGAGGGCCCCGGGGGCTGGATCCGGCTTACCCAGCCGGAGGCGGCACTCGGCGCCGGCGGCCCGTAGCGGATGGGCGGCCGAGCAGATGAAATCCCGGCCCCCCAAGCTGCCGTCGGCGCTCAGCACCAGGACGGCGACGGAGGGCGAGGGGTCCCCCAAGGCCCGGCCCCCGCTGTCCCGCCAGCGCAGGGTGACCGGCGGCGTCCCCCCTTCCCACTGGCACCGCAGCATCACGTACTCGTCGCCCTTGGTGGCCGCCGCCGCGCAGGAGGGGCCGCCAGCCGGGACCCCTGCGGGATGGAGAAGTGTCGGGGCGGGCACCCTGATGCCAAAGTATCCCCCCAAAATGGAGACACCCCCCGTGGGGACCCCCATTTTGGAGCAAGCTGGGGTTGCTGGAGGCACCAGCCAAGGCGGTGTCACTGTGGGGTGCCCGTGCCACGGCGTGGCCATGGCACGGGGGTCACCGCAGCTTTGCTGTGCCAAGGGGGGGGTCAGGAAGGGATTTTGGGGGGGGGGACTTGTCGGCACTCACACAGGGTGGTCCCGCACGCGGCCCCCTGCGGCAGCGCGGGGTGGGAGGCCAGGCAGGAGAAGGAGCTGCCGTTCCTGGTGGCCGCCCCTGGCTGGATGCTGGTGGCCATGGAAAAACTCATCCCCATCAACCCCTCTTCCTCCTCCTCCTCCTCCTCCTCCTCCTCAGGGGGCCCGGGGCCCACCCAGCGCAGCCGCGCCGGGGGGAACCCCCCCAGCCAGCGGCACCGCAGGGCCACGGCCCGCAGGTCACCGGTGGCCAGGGCGGAGCAGCTGGGGCTACCGGCCGGTGGATCTGCAGAAGACCATCAGCGCTGGTGTAGGGCGGGGGTGTCCCCACCCCGCTTTTACCCCCCCACCCCAAATCTCCCCTCGCACCCACGTCCTCACCGGGGAGCCACCTCGGTCCGTGTCACCCGGGGGGGAGCCGCGGGGCCACCCCCCCTCTGGGGGTTACTTACAGTAGACGGTGAGGAGGATGGTGGCCTGGGTGCGGGTTTGGAGGTGGGTGTTTTCGGCCAGGCAGGTGTAGGTGCCCGCCTGGGCGCGGGCGATGGCGGCGATGACGTAGGTCTGGCCGGTGTGGACCTGGGAACCGTTGTGGAGCCAGACGTAGCGGCTGGGGGGGTTGGAGGGAGCCAGGCAGCTCAGCACCACGTCCTCCCGCTCGCCCGCCGAGAAGCCCCCCTCGTCGGGGGAGAAGGGCTCCACGCTGATGGCGGGCGCGTCGGGGCCGTCTGCGGTGACACGGGGGTCCCTTAGCCACGGGGATGTCCCCGCCGAGGGGACGCGGCCCTCCCCGGGGCATCCTCCCGCTGGTGGGAAACCGGCTTGTGAAGCCTCCTTAGAAAGGGTTCGTGGACGTACTGCGGCGCGTGGTGGCCACGGAGGCACCGTGGTGGCATAGTGCTTGGTGGCCATAGGCACACCACGCCAGCATGGTGGCTGTGGAGGTGGCACGGTGTGTGGTGGCCGTGGCCACAGGATAGTGGCGTGGTGCTTGGTGGCTATGGAGGCACGGTGGTGGCATGGTGCTTGGTAGCCATGGATGTGCCATGGTGCTTGGTGGCCATAGGCACACCACGCTGGCATGGTGGCTGTGGAGGTGGCACAGTGTGTGATGGCCGTGGCCACAGGATAGTGGCGTGGTGCTTGGTGGCCACGGAGGCACCGTGGTGGCACGGTACTTGGTGGCCATGGATGTGCCACGGTGCACGGTGGCCATAGGCACACCATGGTGGCCATGGAAGTACCGTGGCAGCAAGGTGCATGGTGGCCATGGACACACCTTGGTGGCCATAGACATGTCGTGGTGGCCATGGACATGTCATGGTGGCCGTGGATGTACCATGGTGGCCATGGAGGTATCATGGTGGCCGGGTACATAATGGCCATGGACATACCATGGCGGCCACGGAGGCATCATGGTGGCCAGGTGTATGGTGGCCATGGCCATACCATGGTGGCCACAGAGGCATCATGGTGGCTATGGATATACTATGGTGACCACGGAGGCATCACGGTGGCCGGGTGTATAGGGGCCATGGACATACCATGGTGCATGGAGGCATCGTGGTAGCCATGGAGGCATCATGGTGGCATCGTGGTGGCAGGGTGTATGGTGGCCATGGCCATACCATGGTGGCCACGGTGGCATCTTCAGCCCTGAGGATGCCCCCACGGCTGGTGCCCCAGCCCCCCGCCTTGGAGCAGCCCCCCTGGGAAGGTGGGCCCGAGCCCCGGGGCACTCACAGACGATGTCCAGGTAGACGGGCTCGCTGGTGCGGTTGTTGACCTCGTTGCCCACGGTGCAGGCGTACCAGCCGGCGTGGCTACGGTTGGCGGGCGTCAGCCGCAGCTCAGCCCCGGAGCCCCCCAGCCCCGCGGGGGAGGCTGAGGGACCCCCCCGGGGCTCCCGGTGCTGCCAGGAGAAGCTCAGTGGCGCCGTCCCCTCCCGCACGGCGCACATCAGGGCCACCGCCGCCCCCTCGGCCGCCGCCGCCGCCGTCGGCCGCACGAAGGGCTTGGAGACAGGCACTGGGGGCACCGAGCCGTGAGCAGCCCCCGAAGCTGCCGGCCCCTTGCCCTGGTCCTGTCGGGAGCCCCCAGGCCCCTCCTGTCCCACCCGGGGCTGAGCTTGCCAGCCCAGACCTGGGCTAGTGACATGCTGTAGCGGCTAGCGGGATGGCTAGTGAGAACATCTGCAGGCTAGCGAGGGGGTGTCCTGGCTGTGGGCACAGGGACGAGCTGGAGCAGCCATGTACGGGCTAACAAGACCAGATGGGCTACTGGGTTGGCCAGGGTAAGGAGATGGGGATGGCTAGTGGGCTAGTAGGGTGCTATGCTGGCTAGTGAGGTGCCATGTTGGCTAGTGGGGTGCTTTGCTGGCTGGTGGGGCTCTGCTTTGGCTAATGGGGCACTTCCTTGGCTAGTGGTGAGCTACGTTGGCTAGTAGGGTGCTGTGTTGGCTAGCACAGCACTACATTGGCTAGTGGAGTGCTACATTGGCTGGAGGCAGGGGAGTTCACTGGCTAGTGGGGTGCTTTGCTGGCTGGTGGGGCTCTGTTTTGGCTAATGGGGCACTTTGTTGGCTAGTGCAGCGCTACATTGGCTTGTGGGGGCGCAATGTTGGCTAATGGGGTGCTAAGTTGGCTAGTGCAGTGCTACATTGGCTCATGGGGGCACAATGTTGGCTACTGGGGTGCTATGTTGGTTACTGGGGTGCCACATTGGCTAGTGGGGCTCTATGTTGGCTAGAGGGGCACTACGTTGGCTAGTAGCATGCTTCATTGACTGGTGGGGAACTATGTTGGCTAGTGGGGCTCTATGTTGGCTAGTGGTGCCCTTTGGTGGCTAGTGGGCCACTACCTTGGCTAGTGGGGCTCTACACTGGCTAGCGGCATGCTTCCTTGACTAGGGGGGCCCTTTGTTGGCTAGCGGGTTGCTTCATTGGCTAGTAGCACGCTACGTTGGCCACTGGAAGACTCTCTCGGCTAGTGGATGAGGGGATGCTTCACCGCGAGCCAGGGGGAAGGCGTCGGTGGCTAGCGGGGGCCCCCGGGGAGGATGCCGGCCGGTGGCTTACCCAGGACGCGCAGGCGGACGGCGGCGTAGGCGACGCGGAGCCGGCCCGGCTCCGGGAAGAGCCCCTGGCAGAGGAAGCGGCCGCGGGCGGCCGCCCGCAGCTCCCGCAGCTCCAGCGTCCCGTTGCGCAGGCTCACCCGGCCCAACGTCCCCGCGCCGGCGGCCACCGCCGCCTCCCGGCCCGAGCCCACCGCCACGGCCCGCGGCGGCCCCGAGCCCTCCGCCGCGAAACTCCAGAAGACGGCTGCCGGCGGTGCCGATGCCGCCGGCCCGCAGCTCAGCTCCACCGCCCGGCCCCGGACCCCCGTCACCGTCCACTCCTCGTAAGCCGCCTCGCCGGCCGCCAGCGGCTGACCTGGCCGCGGGGCGCAGTGAGTTGGTCAGGTCTCTGCTCGCCCCCACCCCCGGGGAACATTTCTGGGGGGAAATCGGGTCTCTGCTCACCCCCCGCCAGCGCCGGCAGCAGCCAGAGGATCCAGGCCCCCCTCCAAGGCTCCATGGCGCCATGTCCGGCACCGCCGCCGAAGCAGGGCTGCGCTCTCCGCCCCGACCTCCTCTCCGGTTACCCCTGGCTAATTAGGCCCGGCCCTGATTAACCGTTAATTATTTATAAACCTCCTGCCAGGGGTGGGGGGGAAACCCGACGCCGCTGCCCGCCTCAGCCCCTGCAATCTCAGGGCTGAGGACGGGCACACTCGTTGCAGGAGTGGCAGCACCACCCCCTTCCCCTCCCCAGGGGAAATTTATTCCTGTTAACCCCCCCCCCCCCCCCCAACCAAATTTTTGGGCTAAAAGAGGAGAAAATCTACTCGCCTCGATGGAAAACGCGGGGTCGGGGAGCCGGGGGAAGCCGGGCGGCCAGCGGGGTTTGATATTTCATCTCCCGCTCTCCGCCGCGCCCCGGCCCATCAAACATTCATTACAACGCTGTAAGGCAACGCCGGCAGCTGAAATTCCCCTCAAAACGGGGCGTTCGCACAAAATTATCCCCAAATCTTCGGTTATTTTATTTTTTTTTCCTTCGTGAGCGTCTTTCCAGGGGAGGCCGCTCGCACCCTGGCGGGGGGGATCGGGCGAACGACACCGTTGTCAACGTTTCGACCTAATAAAAACCCTTCCGCTAGGAAAACAAGCCAGAAATTTCACAGGACTTTGGCGGATTCATGCTGCCATCTAGCGAGACTGGGGGATTTTTTTTATAACTCGCTCCTTTCTCCCGATTTTTATTGTTTTCCTTAGTAGTTTTCTCCGCACTTTTGCCGGCAGAAACGCCGCCTGCCGCTGTCACCTGGGGACGAGCAGATTTTTGGGGCTGGTTACCGGGTTTTACCCATTTTCTGACCACTCCGAGTGCCCCTAGGACTCATTTTTGAGGAAAAAAAAAATCCCCGGGGGATTCCTCAAGCCGCGGCTATAAAAACCTCAGGGATACAACAAGGAACAAACCCAAGGACGATAAATCCCGGGATCTGAGGATTAAAACATCACAACGAAACCAAACAGTTTGGAGAGAACCGGGAGGTTTTCCCCCGTCGCTTTTCCTCCCATTTTGAACCAAAACTGGGATCTGGGGGGAGCAAATCCCCATTCCTCACTCAGTTTTCAAGCTTTTCCAGCTCATCCATGTCATCCGGGTCCAGCTGCTTGATCTTGGTCTCTGCAGGAAGGAAAAGAAAGAAAATGGTCAGCGTTTGGCCCGAGCAGGGTAAAACCAGAGCCCAGCCACCCCGTGAGCCGGCGTTTGCCGGGGAAAAAGCCGGATCGCCGGGAGTTCATCCGCTTGGATTTTCATCCCGTGGCAATCCCACCCCCGGGGCTCCTTTGGCTAATTCTGGCCGTGGCTGCGGACGGAGTCGCCCACCTCGTGGTTATTCGAGCTGCTCGTCGCGGTTGTCCCGACGCTTTTGCCGCTCGGAAAATAAAAATCTTGGGTTTTGAATTTCAAGGACAAAACAGTTCAGCAGCTCCGAGGTTTTCTGCACGCCGAAAGGTTTCGATAACCTTCTTTTCCCTACAAATCCCAGGGAAAACAGGCACCGGGATTTGAAAAGCCACCGGTGTAGCCACGGCATCTGGCAAATCCCGTGAAAAATCCTCTTGATGTTTAGGACGGACGATGGGTTTGCGGTCGGGAAGGACCCGCCGGCTTCTCTCCCGCAGCCGGGGCTGAGCTAAGCTCCCCCGCCACGGATTTGCAGGGTAAAGGCAGATAAAATGCCTGAAGGAGGGAAAAATAAAAGAGGTGCTGAGGCATCCCGGGTACTTGCGACGTCCCTTCCAACTCACGCCCAACCTCCGAGGCTGCTTCTCAGAAAAATCTGGCTGCTAGGGGAAAAAAATAAACCCAAAAAGGGCGAGCGGGAGGAAGAGCAGCCCGCCGCGGTCCGTTTGCAGATGGAAAAAGAGCCGGAGCGGGATCGGCGGTCCCCAAACGGCGCGGATACTCACGGAAATGCTCCTCGATCGTCTGGATGAGCCCCACGTTCTGGCTTTCCACCATGCTGAAGGCGACGCCCTTTTTCCCAAAGCGTCCCGTCCGCCCGATGCGGTGGAGGTAGGTCTCGAAATCCGGCTCGTTCTTCTGATCCGTGGGGAGGCTGAAGTTCACCACGACGGTGACCTGCTGCACGTCGATCCCTGAAAAAAGAGAGAGGGATCGGAGCGGGGAGGATCCCGCGGCTGCCAGCGGAAGAACCCGAGGCCGGGAAGCACGTTTCACCCCATCAAGGAGCGCCGGATTTTCCGGAGATACCTCTGGCGCAGACGTTGGTGGCGATGAGGACCTTCTCCTTCCCGTCGCGAAAGCGCTGGATGACGTCGGCCCGTTGGGCTACCGTCAGCTCGGCCGTCAGGATGGCTACCTGGTGCCCGTCCCGGCTCATCTCCACCGCCAGCCAGTCCGCGCTCCTCCGAGTCTGGAGGTGCGCGGGGAGAGGCGGGCTGAGGTTTCGCAGCGGCTCTGCCGTCGCTCCGCTTGCTCCCGGCCAACCCTTCTCCGATATTTCCCCCCCCGCCTCTCCCGAGCCCCCCGCGCCTTTCCAGGGAGCTCCCGGCGCTTTTTAACACCTCAAAATAAGGCAAAAAAAGGAGGCGGATGAGCAAGGAGCCTCCGTCGGGACGCGCAGCGCAAAGGGCGAGGAAAAACGGTGTGTTTTCCGTGCGCCGGCGACCGCGGAAGCCAGCCCCAACCGAAGGAGAGATGCCGTTCCAACTAAAAGCTGCCTTTCAATGACGGCAAAGACGTTCCCCACCCTTCCTGGGGGTTCGCTCCTTGATTTTGAGGGTCTCCAGAGGAGCCCCCCGCATCCGGACTGTAAAAAACGACCCCTTTGTGTTATCGCCGAGGGCAAAGGCATCGATTTCCCCCCGCCCCGAGCAGGCTGAGGCGCTTTACCTGGCAGAAGATCATGGCCTGGCCGATGGTGATGCTGCCGTAGATGTTGCAGAGGGCTCGGTACTTCTCCTCCCTGCTCCTGCACACGAAGAAATACTGCCTGATGTTGCTGAGGGTGAGCTCTTCCTCCCGCAGCTTTATCACGATAGGGTTGGAGACGATTTGCACGGCGAAGGCCCGGACGGTTTCCTTGAAGGTGGCCGAGAAGAGCAGCATCTGGCAGCCCTTGGGTAAAGCCCTGGAGCGGAGAAAAAGGATTCGTCAGCCCGGGAGAGCAGCCCGCTGCCCTGAAAAGGAAAAAAAAAAGCTAATTTAAGCTGATTTTGTGTCGCTTTCAACAGAAAGGGAACCCAACCCCCGGGCTGGAAGGGCTCAAAGGAAAGGGAAGCGAGGTAAAAAGCTTCCCGCGTGTCTCATGGACGGGCTTTTACAGAAAGGACTCGCATTTCCCCCGATATCACAGGGACGCTCTCCTTCGCTGCCGATTCAGCTCGTTTGGTGACCGATTCCCTCAAAGCCGAGGGAAGCGGGATGCCAGCCGTCAGGAATACTCACCTCTGAACGCGAATGCTTTGATAGGAGAGGCCCTGAGTGTCGATCATGATGTCGGCTTCATCCAGCACGAACATGCGGATCTTTTTCACGTCTACGACTCGCCGTTTGAAACACCAGTCCAGCATCGTCCCTGGCGTCCCGATGACGATCTGCTCCTCCAGCGCGGAGCCCTGCGGAACTGCGAGAGAGGAGGGGGAAATGGCATCCGACCGCTTCCAAATGCGACGCGTTTCTGCCGGTTTATCCCGGATTCTGGCCTTTGAGGGGGGATCGTCGCGAAGCGGAGCTTGGGATTAAAACTGCAAGCAGGGCTGACGCTTCCCTACGGCCGCGGCGGGGCGGAAACCAGGAAGGGGAAGCCTGGAAGCAACCAGCGCTCGTGGAAAAGGCTCCTTAGCGGGAATACGGAGGCGATTTTACGCGCCTTCGCGGCGGTCTGTGCGGCTCAAGGCTCTGAAGAGGCTCCCTGCGCTCACCGAACGCTCCCGTCACGGCGCCGGTAGCTCTGCTCGGCGGGACCGGACTCACCTCGGTTTCCCCGGACAGCGTACGTCACCTTGATGTCGGCGCAAAACCGCCCGATGGTCTCGATCACGCGCCCGATTTGCAGGGCCAGCTCGTAGGTGGGAGCCAAGCAGAGGCACTTGGGGGGAGATAAGAGAGCGGTCAGGGGAGAAACGCCTCGTTTAAAAGCCGAGGGCAGGCGGGGAGGTGTTGCGAAGAGGACGGCAAGAGCACGGGAAAATCCCACAGCGCTAAAATCCCCCGAAAGCGGAGGGGGATCGGGCAGTCGGTGCCGTCGGGAGGTTGGGGAGCTGGGAACACCGCACAGCTCGAGGGACGTAGGCAGGAAAAAAAGTCGCTGTGGTTATTTTTGAGGGGGAAATTTGTCCCCTGAAGCACGGGGCAGTTCGTTTCTGCGCCCGGGTTTAAAGCCACGGCTTAAATCAGCCCGGACGCTTGAGAGGAGAGGCTTTAAATGGCAGTAACCAGCTCGGAAAGCGGATTCTGCAGGCAGAGAGGCGACGAAAGCCACCGGGAAACCAGCAGCCTCTGCAGTTGCTTTTCAAAATTTAAATTCCAGGATAGCTAAAGCCTGGCTTAATCCAGTGCTAACAAGTCCCTCCCTTTAGCGGGCACCACGCCTTCTGTCCTACCTGCTGCTGCGACGCTACCTGGCATTTTATCGTCCCCTTCCAGCGGATAAAATCGGAGACGGGGAGAAAAACCAAAGCTCTGCCGCCAGGCAGCGTCTCGAGGGCTTGGGCAAACCCCTCCTGCCATCAGCTTTCCCTTTCCTACGTTACCTGCGGGTATTTCTCAGCGGCATTAACTCTGCTCAACATCGCCAAGACAAAAGCTGCCGTTTTCCCTGTCCCTGACTGGCTCTGGGCAATCAGATTTTGGGGCCTGGAAAGCAAAGGCTGCTTAGCAGAGCGCGAGGGTTGGGCGTTCCCCGGATCGGCATCCCGAGGGCGTTACTACTCACGGGTACGCCAGCATGATCGGCAGAGCCGTCTCCTGGATTTTGGACGGTCTGTTGAAGCCCATGATGTAAATCCCCTTCAAAAGTTCCTTCTTCCTGTAAAAAAACAAAAAAAAGGCATCGAAAAGGGCGCGTTTGGGGAAGGGCGGCGGCTTTGGCGGGCGCTGGCGACTCACAGGGGCAGCTCTTCGAAGGTTTTGACGGAGAAGAGCGGGGAGCTGGGGTCCCGCTGCAGGATCTCCACGCGGTGGCTGGACTCCACCAGGGAGGTGCGGATCAGCTTGTTCAGCAGGGAGGTTTCCGCCGAATCCGCTGGGAAAAAAGGCAAGAGCTCGTGAAAAAAAAAGACGGTTTTTTATGAGAAACATCTCCCCGTTCCCGCAAAGGCAGGGGTCTCCGGCCGCCCCCCCTCCCATGGACCCCCACACCGCTAATGACCGCTGTGTAATTAGTGAGTAATGAGCGTGGCTTGCTGCAGAACCCCCCCTCCCTGCCTCAGTTTCCCCCCTCTGCTTCAGGGCAAGGCCCCGGGGGCCGCAGGGACCCACCTCTGTCTTCCTCCTCCTCCTCCTCCTCCTCATCGCCGCGGCCTGCTGAGGGGGGAGAAGCGGGGGCGGTTGGAGGCCGGGGCCCGGGGCCCTCCCTCCGGCGGGGGCCGAGGCCTCGCCCTTACCCCGGCGGCGCAGGAAGGGGTCCCGGCGGGGCGGCGGGGGGCAGAGCCCGGGGGGCTGTGGCGGGGGGCAGAGGCCGCCGTGAGCGGGGAAGGGGGCGAGGCCCCGGGGGGCGGCGGCAGCCCCGGCCCGCTCCCCCCCTTCCGCCATCTTGGCCCGGCTCACGGCCCTCCGCGCGGGGCGGCGCCCCCTAGCGGGCGGGCGGACCGCAGCGGCCGGAAGCGGGGGAACCGGATGGGGCGGGCGCTTCCGGGGCAGCGGCACCGGCGGCGGCTCCGGCCCGCGGGTAGGGGGGGGCTCCGGGGGCAGAGGCCCCCTCCTGGGTTTTTGGGGGGTCCCTGGGGTGCTGGGGCGGGGCAGACACCCCCTCTGGGGTGGTGGGGGTCCCGGGAAGGGCAGAGACCCCCCCTTAGGGTCTTGAGGGGTTCCCTGGGGGGGGGCAGAGACCCCCATGGGGTGGGGAGGGGCCGGGGGTGCTGGGGGGGGCGGACACCCCCTCTTGGGTTTTTGGGGGGGTCCGTGGGGTGCTGGAGGGGGGGGTCAGAGACCCCCTCAGGGGTGGGGGGGGTCCCGGGAGGGGCAGAGACCCCCCCTATGAGGTGGGGGGGGGGGGGCGGGGGGGGGGCAGAGACCCTCCCATGGGCTTTTCGGGGGGTCCCTGGGGTGCTGGGGGGGGGCAGAGAACCCTCCCATGGGGTTTTGGGGGGGGGGTCCCTGGGAGGGGCAGAGACCCCCCCATGGGGGGGGGGGGGGGCAGCCCGGGGGGGGGGGGGGCGCAGAGACCCCCTCCTGGGGTTTTGGGGGGGTCCCTGGGGGGGGAAGAGACCTTGCATGGGGTGGGGAGGGTCCCTGGGGGACAGAGACCCCCTCCATAGATTTTGGGGGACCCTGGGGGGGCCCAGAGACCCCCCACAGGGTTTCAGAGAGTCTCTGAGGTGCTGTGAGGGGGGCAGAGACACCCCCCCCCCCCCATGGGGTTTCAGGGGGTCCCTGGGGTCAGGCAGAGACCCCCTATGGTGTGGTGGGGGTCCCTGGGGTGGGCAGAGACCCCCCCATAGATTTTTGGGGGGGTCCCGGGGGGGGGGGGGGCAGAGACCCCCCCATGGGGTTTTGGGGGGGGGGGGGGGGTAGAGACCCCATCGAACCAACCCGCCCAACCACGATGGCTCCTTCCAGCCGCTTTATTAAAGATCCCGCCGCGACGCCGCTGATGAACCCGCCTCGGCGGCCGGCGCGGCGCGGCCCCGCCGAAAACCGCCAGGCTCGTCCTCCTCCCATTTCTCCCAAAAAGCTTATTTTCCGTGCCGGCTCCCTGCCCCTCCTAATTTTTAAGTCGGAAAGAAGCTTCGCAGGGCGCAGGAGAGAAGCAGAGATGTTTTTACCCAGCCCGTTTAACAACCCGAGATTTAAAAAAAAAAAAAATCCAGAATTTAACCCACTTGAAACACAAAAAGGGGATTTTTTCCCAAATTATCGAGGAGGGGGACAAAAATGATGATGGTTTTGGGGAATTAGGAGGTGTTTTTTCTGGGAATGAGGCCGTTGGCCAGATCCCAGCGCACTTCCCAGCGCAGGGCAGCTCTCTTTTTTTCGGTCGGCACGGCGTAAGGGTTGGGGACGTGGAGGTGCTGGGGCTTGCTGGGGAGCTCGGGCTTGCAGAGCATCTGTTCCCGGATGCTCCAGCGCAGTTCTTGCCGCTGATCCTCTCCCGGGATTCGGAATTTTTCCCATTCTCGTTTATATTCAAAATATTTGGCCACTCGGTCGGTTTTACCCCGGTTACGGCCCAGCGGCTCGAACCGCGGAGGAATGAAGGATTTGGGTTGTCCCGCCGCAGCGGTGTAGTGAGAAACGGGAGAGCTCCGGCTCCCGAAATCCTCGAGGATCCACCGGTAAGGGGATTCCTCGAGGGAGCTGCCGCTCGTCTCGATTTCCCCCTCGGAGATGCTGTCGTCTGGATCGGTCCTTAGCCGAAGCATTTTCTGCCTCAGGCTCCAAACCTCGGCGTCGCTCTCCATCTCGCTGCTCACCGACTCGTCGGAAACCTCCACTCCTCCGTCGGGTCTGCGCCTCAGCACCTTCCTTCTCATTACCAACCTCCTGCTTCCCCTCCGATCTTCGGAAAACGGAGGAAAAGCCGGCTGCGCCCCCAAAACGAGGGGGGCCTCGGCGTAGGGGTCATCACGGGGACGCGCCCACTCCTCGCTGCCTCCTCGCTGGGCGCAGAGCCGGCTCGGGGCCGGCTGCTCCTCATCCTCCCATCGGTACCTGCCCGCTCCCGTCGCCTCTTCCATCATTTCCGCCAAAACGGGCGAATCCTGCAAAACAAACCACGGTTCATTTTTTGCGGCAGGTTGGAGCTGGTTAAAGACGTCGAGGGGGCTCGGCCTCTCGACTTTTCAGGTGTTGATTTCGGTGGCGGTTAATCAGACAGAGGCCCGGGAGCGCCGGCGGCGCCACTAAACCTCCCGCCGCCGGCAGAAGGCTCTGTCCCTACGGCAAATGGAAACGCAGCGCAGCTATAAAACCCCCTAAATTCCTGCTTGAAAACTACACTAAAATTAATTACGTTACATATATAAAGCACTAACGGGACGATGGACAAACACAGGGCGGATTTGTAAGCGCCGGGTGGAGGTATTAATGATTTTCCCCTTTTTCTTCTTTTAAAAACACGATATCGAGTCGTGATTTAACCTAGGGACATCCGAGAGGGTATTTTTTCCTCCGCTGCAGAAGTCGGGCTCAGCGCGGAGCGTTTAGTCGGCCATCAAAGCCCAAAGGCTGTTTGAACCTGGTTTTCGTAAAACTCGAGACCTGCGGCAAAAAAAAAAAGGGGATGCGGACGCGGTTTCCACTCGCTGCGCGTGTTCAGGGGATCTTTACGCCGTGAAGCGAGTTGGGAAAAAAAAAAAATGCAAGTTTTAACCGCGCCGTTACGAAATGTCGGAGCAGATGGTGCGGCGAGATGAGCGGCAGGCGTTAGCGGGCTGTCTGAAGTGTTGATGCTGGCTGAGCGGGGTGCGAAAATGGAAAGGGCTCCGCGCTGATAGCAAAAGGCTAACCGGGAACGTGCTGACGGAGCGGATCCCGTCCCGCGGCGGCGGCTGGGGGAAGAGGGGTGATTAAAAAGTGCCAAAAAAAATAAAAAAATTAAAAAAAAAAAAAAAAAAAAAGAGTTGAGTAAGATGAAGCCGTCCGAGCTGAGCCCCCTTGGCCCTTCCCGTGCTCTGCTAGGAACGCCGAGGGGTTAAAAATAAAGAACTACTCCACGGTTAACAATTATTTTACCTCTAGGTGTAATAAAATCCACATAAAAATGCAAAACCCCCCCCGATTTCCTTCTTTTTCTGCAGAGCCCGAGGAGCTACCGGCAACTGAGGCTCCGAGGCAAGCAGCTATGGCCGAGGGGAGCGCGGTGACCGACCGGGAGCGGCTCCTGAGGAGGGTGCAGGAGCTGGAAGAGGAGGTGAAGCGACTGCAGGAGAAGCTCCGAGAGGACAAGGAAGGCGCTGGGAGAAGCGAGGCTCCTTCGGCCCCTGGAAAAGCCAAGAAACGCCAGCGCCGGCCATTCGATTTCGGCGCCTACGGCCGCAGGCACGTGGCGCTGAAGGTCGCCTACCTGGGCTGGGGCTACCAGGGCTTCGCCAGCCAGGAGAACACCAACAACACCATCGAAGAGAAACTGTTCGAAGCCTTGAAGAAGACGCGGCTGGTAGATGACAGACAGACCTCCAACTACCACCGCTGCGGGCGGACGGACAAAGGAGTCAGCGCCTTTGGACAGGTCAGGATTGCCCCCGCCGGGCTTTCCCGGATTTCTGGGTGGGATGGGGATCCAGCGGGATTACTGTCCCACGATGACGAGCCACCACAGCACAGGTTGGATTCGGTTTTTAAAAGCCATCGGCTTTTAAATCTGAAAGCGAGCCTGGCAATGGCTTCCTGCGTGTGGCTCGATGACTTCAGACCCTTAAAGTCTTTATTAGTGCGAAGGCTTTTTCCTCCATATTAGCGCTAGGGTTTTTTCCATATTAGCACTAGTTTTTTTCCATATTAGCGCTAATTTTTTCCCCCCATATTAGCGCTAATTTGGTTTGGACTGCAGCTTCCCCGAAGCTGAGCGCTGCCAAAAAAGAGGTGATGTCCCTTCCTCCACAGATGCACTTGTTGCTCTTCCGACTGCGGCGCTTGGCAGAGCCCCCTCGGCTGATTTAACTCGCTTAACCCCACGAAAAAATTAAAAAATATCCAAGAATTTGGAGAGCTTCCTGCGCAGAAGGGGCCTGAGGAGAGCCGCAGCTAGCGGAAGGGAGCGTGGGAGCGGGAGCCGGAGGGAGGGGAGCGAGCCGGCCCCGCTCGGTGGGCACGGAGCCACCAGGCTGCTGGGGGAAGCGCAGCCGTTCCGCCGCCGCCGCGGCTTCGCTCTCGGGCCGGTTTCTCCTTCCCTCCCGGCTCTGGAAGCGGAGCTGGCTTCGTTCTTGCCTCGCCGGGCTGGTTTCGGCTCGGGTGGGCGGTCCGCTCTCCTTTGCGAGACGAGCCGCGCAAGATAAGGGCAGAGGGGCCGTTTAAAGCACGCGGGCACCAGCGGCATTAATTAGCTTGTTCCCACATCAGGCTTTGCAGACAGCCAGGCTGTCACTGGCTTCAAGTCATCACCTCCAGCAAAAAAATGAAAAAAGGCACATTATAGCCTTTTTATAGACTAAAGTTGAAGCCATTTTGAGACCATGCTCTGTAGGCAGCCTGCAACTTTCTCTGTTTTATTAAAGGAATCGGTAGCATCTGCTAGGAACCTTAGCGGAGGCACTCGCAGCTTTACCCGCAGGAAGGAGTGGTAAGATCGCCCGATTTAAGACACCTTCATCTGTAGGAGATCCTGCATTTATTTCGCAGCGGTGTAGGCAGACTTGGCTCGAGGCGCCGAATACGCCCCTCCGCGATCTAATCCTGGCTTTCCTCGTTTCGCAGGTGATTTCCCTAGATCTGCGCTCCAACCTGTCGGAGGGGAAGAAGCTCAATGGCCACGAGGGCGGCTCGGAAGGCAGAAGCGACGGGGAGGAAGAGCTCCGCTACACCCATATTCTCAACAGGGTGCTCCCGCCCGACATTCGGGTGCTGGCCTGGGCCCCCGTGGAGCCCGATTTCAGCGCCCGCTTCAGCTGCCTCAAGAGAACCTACCGCTATTTCTTCCCCTGCGCCGATCTGGACGTGGCCCTGATGCACGCCGCGGCCCAGAGGTACGTGGGGAGCCACGATTTCCGTAACCTGTGTAAAATGGACGTCGCCAATGGGGTGGTCAACTTCCAGAGAACGATCCTCAGCGCCGGAGTGACGTGGGTGGAGAGAGGAGGAGAAACTGGGCCGCAGGATCCCTTCCGTCTCTGCCAGTTTGAAGTGACGGGACAGGCCTTCCTCTATCACCAAGTCCGCTGCATGATGGCCATCCTCTTCCTCATCGGCCAGAGGATGGAGAGCCCCGAGATCATCGACGAGCTGCTGGATGTGGAGAAGAACCCCCGAAAACCACAGTACAGGTACGGAGAGCTCGGGAAAACCTCCTGGGCTGCTTCTCGAAGCGACAGCTGCGCGCTGGCAAGCCACTTCTCCGCCAGCCTGCCAAGCAGTCTCTCACAATATGGAAGCAAGCTGCCAGCGGCTGCTCTGGGAGGTATCCATAAGGATCCCGGTTTTTTTTTGCTCTCAGGCAAACTTTTGATGGCTTTAGTCCTTGGTATTTGGTTAAAACTAATTGAGTTTTTAATCGGAAAAAGGAGTTCTGTAGAAGACAGGGCTGGTTTTGGCAAAAAGCACAGGCTGATGCGCTGTTGCGCCAGCCTTTTTATCCCAGCATCCCTCCAGACAGCAACGGGTGACGCCTTCTCTCCTTTTCCCTAGCATGGCAGTCGAGTTTCCCCTCGTCCTGTACGACTGCGAGTTTGAAAACCTTCAGTGGCTCTATGACCGAGAAGTGCAGGAGTTCAACGTTACCCACCTGCAGCAGCTCTGGGCCAACCACGCAGTCAAAACTCAAGTGCTGCGTAACATGTTACGAGGGTTAGATGCCGCTCCCGTGGCTGCTGGAAAAAGTAAGGGATGGTTTTGTGACAACGCCTTGGGTTGGGGGGTGAATGGTTTAAAAAAAAATAAAGGGGTAATTAAATATTGTTCAAACTATTGGTATTTTTTTTAATTGTATCACAGGCCCGGGGAGCGGCGGGACCGTCCTCTGGGGAGATGCGAAGCCTCCGCTCCGCAGCCAGGTCAGCGGCTTCGTGGAAGGGGTCAAAGCCCGCACCTACAAGCCTTTACTGGCCCGGCCCAAGTGCGAGGGGCTGGAGGCCCGCATCCGCCATTTCGTGCGGAGGGGCCGCATCGAATCCCCCCGGGGCCGGGGGGCCGGCGGGGACGGGGAGCAGCAGCTCCCCGAGAGCAAGCGGAGCCACGGCGGGGCCGCGGAGCAGCCGCCCAAGCGGGTCTGCGTCGACGTCGAGTGATGGCAAGGGGGTCACCTCGGCGGGAGAGGGGCAGCTTGCCGCTTCGGGTTCTTTTTTATTGAAAAAAAGAAATAAAAATGCATTTTTCTAGTGCTATTTTTATAAATTTCCAGAATGAGTAGAGTGGTGCTGTGTCCTGGTCTGGGAGGGGATGGGGGGGGTGCCTCAGCCCCCTCAGAGCCGCTCACCTCACTGCGGGGCGGCTTGGGGGCTACTGGGACGTACTGGGCTATACTGGGCTGAGGCAGCCAGGGCCCGCCCCCCTGCTCGGCCCCCCCACAAGGCCCGCACGCCCCCCGGTACCTGACAAGGGTCCATGTTTTCCCGCCGGTACCTGACGGGGCCTGGCTGCTCCCGTCCTCCCGCCGCGACCGTTACCGGCCGCCAACCGTCGCCGGCGTTTAAACAGCCGGGCGGGGACGGCGCCCTCCCCCGAGCCCCGCCCTTCGCGCCGCCGCCATTGGGCGGCGCGGGTGTCGCTCGGCTGACCGCCACCTTCCGATTGGACGGACGGGTTGAAGCACCTCCTCCGCGCCGCCGCCATTGGCCGGAAGGGGAAAGAGGGGGAAGGAGGAAGGAAGATGGCGGCGGTGAGCGGCGGGCTGCGGCGGTGGCCGGCCGCGGGGCTGGGCCGGGCGGTTCGCGGCGTCTGCGGCAGCGGGAGGGCGGCGGCGGAGGAGGCGCTGCGGGCCGAGCAGCTGGCGGAGCGGCTGCGGGCGCGGAGGAGGGAGGAGGAGAAGCGAGAGGTGAGCGGGGCCGCGGGAGGGCCGCGGCCGGCTCTGAGGTGCGGGACTACAACTCCCGGCGTGCACCGCGGCGCCCGGCTGGGTGATGGGGTGGGATGGCGGGGACGGCGCCCGGCCTTCGTCTCCACAGGGGATGCTTGTGGTCGCGGCCTCCTCCTCAGCACCACTGCGAAGGCCAGCACGTTGCTGCTTTGCGCCAAAGCCGACGCCGTTCCTCCTCCACCGACGGCGTTTTGTTCTCCCCGCAGATCCCCAAAGACCCAGCGCAGAGACGGGTCCGGGAACTTGCCGTGCTGAGCAAGCAGCTGCAGCGGGTTCACCCCAACGTCCTGGCCAAAGCGCTGAAGCAGGGAACCGTGTACCAGAACGAGGAGATTGTGGTGATCAACAAACCCTACGGTCTTCCCGTGCACGGTGAGGAAAAGCCGGCCATGCCGCATCCTGAATATGAGCCGGCAGTGTGCCCAGGTAGCCAAGAGGGCCAACAGCATCTGGCTTGTATCAGGACTAGTGTGGCCAGCAGGACCAGGGAGGTGATGGTGCCCCTGCACTGGGCACTGGTGAGGCCGCCCCTCGAATGCTGTGCTCAGCGCTGGGCCCCGCACCCCAAGGCGGCCATGGAGGGGCTGGAGCGTGGCCAGAGCAGGGCAGCGAGGCTGGGGCAGGGGCTGGAGCACAAGGCTGGGGAGGAGCGGCTGGGGGAGCTGGGGGGGCTCAGCCTGGAGAAGAGGAGGCTGAGGGGAGCCCTCCTCGCTCTCTGCAACGGCCTGAAAGGAGGCTGGAGCCGGGGGGGTCGGTCTCTGCTCCCCAGGAACAAGCGCTGGGACGAGAGGGAATGGCCTCAGGTCCCACCAGGGGAAGTTTAGGTTGGATATGAGGAAAAATTTCTTCTCCCAAAGGGCTGTCAGGCCCTGGCCCAGGCTGCCCAGGGCAGGGGCTGAGTCCCCATCCTTGGAGGGATTTAAAAGCCGAGGAGATGTGGTGCTGAGGGACATGGGTTAGTGGTGGCCTTGGCAGTGCTGGGTTAACGGTTGGACCTGATGATCTTCAAGGTCTTTCCCAACCTAAACGATTCTATGATTGTATGCAATGGCTCTATGGCGCTGACAGGGAATCCTCTGTCTCTGTCCTCCCTGCGCTGAGGCTTTCCTTCCCAGGGAGGGATGCGGGGTGTTTGTCACCTTTAGATCGCAGCCTTCATCTCACGTTTTGGGGGTAATTTAAGGTGAACATGTCCCCTGATTGCCTTGCCTCTGGGTTACGCAGGCGGCCCCGGGATCAAGAATTGCATTGCTGATGTGCTGCCGATTTTGGCCAAGATGTTGGAGAACATGAAAGCCGAACCCCTCCACCTCTGCCACCGGCTGGACAAAGAGACCACAGGCGTGATGGTGCTGGCGCGGAGCAAGGAGGTGGCGGACAGGATCCGGCTTCTCTTCAAAACTCGTCAGGTGGAGAAGATCTACTGGTAGGAAAGGTTTGGGTGGAGAAGCGGCTTCGAAGGGCCTGTAGGGTTTGAAGGAGGGATGAAGGGACGGCCAGCGGGGCGCAGGGGCTTTGTAGAAGCGGTGGGTGTTTGCTTATCTTCCCTCTGGCATCTGTACGGGGCTGGGTCGTGGGGAGAGGGGGTGAGGGGAGGGTTCCCTTCCTGCTGGAGCACCACCCCGCAGACCTCCGGTTTATCTCCCCAGGGCAATTAGCCTGGGAGACCCGGACCCCGCCGAGGGCATCGTGGAGATCCCCATCGTGGAGAAGGAGGTGCAGAGCCACCAGTCGCACTACAAGGTGAGCGGGACATCCTCTGGGCCGCCGTTCTGGCCTCGCGCTCCCCCTCCCCGGCACCCCCCTCCTGCCTTCCCGCCGGCTCACCCTCTCCCCGCCGTTCAGATGACGCTGGCCCCCAACTACCGCCTGTCTCCGGAGGACGGGAAGGTGGTGAAAATCCGCAAGAACCGCAACGCTGAAAGCGCCGTGACGCGCTACCGCCGCCTGGCTAGCTCTTCCGCCTGCTCCTTGCTGGAGCTCCAGCCCGTCACGGGTGAGGCCTGGCCGTGCGTCCCCAGGGTTGTGTCGGCTGCTGAATCCGCTTTCCCTGCGGCTCTGCAGCCAAGAGCAGCGCTGGAAGTGGGAACTCGTCCTTAGACACAACCAAAATCCTGTTTGGGCCAAGGGAACAAGCCACCCCGGGGCGATGGTTTGCTGCCGGGCCGCTCTCCGGCTGCCGGTGATTTTGGCACGGGATTATCCGGCACCGAGGGTGGCAGCGGGGAGCCGAGGCCTGGCACAGCTGGTTGTCACGTTTCTCCTCTTTTTGCCTTCCCTCCTCAGGAGTGAAGCACCAGATCCGGGTTCACCTGGCCTACGGGTTGGGGTGTCCCATCCTGGGGGATCACAAATATTCCCACTGGAGCAAGCTGGCACCCCAGGTAAGGCAGGTCCCGCGTCGGGGGCCGCTGCCGGAGCCGGATCCAGGGCTGGGCAGCCCCTTCGTGCCCCCCAGCTCCCTCCGAGCCTGGGATTTTCCAGTCCCAGCTGAGGAGCTGGGTTTGCGGAAGGGACGTTTTCTGTCCTCGCCGCAGAAGCTGCCTGTGATCACCTTGAAGAGGCTGAAGCTGGAGCAGAGCAAGGCTCGCCACCTCCCCCTCCACCTCCACGCCTACCGGCTCTCCCTGCCCCTGGGCGAGCGGATAGACCTCGTCTGCAAGCCGCCCCTCTTCTTCCAAAAGACTCTGAGGAAGCTGGAGCTGGACATCCCTAAGGACTAACGAGGCAGGACGGGAGCGGTACCCTTGATCTTGAGCACGTGGTCCGGCCGCTCTGCAGCGGTGTCCGCCTTGGAGCCAGTCTCTGCCGCTTGCCAGAGACCTCCGGTGTCGGTACCGGCGTTGCTGGCTTCAAACCAGGTACCTGCGCGCGCTTCTTGCCCTGATTCGGCACAGAAAAGCGGCGGGGCAGACGGAAGAGCCTCTTGTTCGGACAAAGGAGGCCGGGTGGAAACTGGGCTTCGCCCAATCCGTGTTTTGAACTTGTCTCTGAGCAATAAAAGATGCGGTTCCTGCAGAGGCGAAGGGTTGCGTGTCTCTGTGCTCGGGCCGGGCGGATCTCGGCCCCTGGGCAGGTTTGATCGCGCCTGGGTGCAGTCCCTCCCGGTTTGAGGGCCGGTGCTGTTTAGCAGCCTCTCCCTCGTAGCCTGGCACTCCACGTTCAAATTTGGAGACTCCCTTCATTCGAAAAAATCCATCGAAAGTGTAATTTGGCAGCGGCCATGGGTTTTTTTATTTTTGCTGTGCCGAGAGACTGCGCGGGGAGTTCCTCCGCTCTCTGCTGCCAGGGGTGTCGGCGCGGGTTTTTGGGGAGCGACTACGCTGCCAGGAGACTCTTTTCTATGCCAAGCTTGCGGCTGGGCAGCAGGACTTTCTCCAGCCCCTCCGGCTGGTTCGGGTGCGGGAAAAAGTCATTTTTGGTGTGTTTTGGGGCTTTTTGTACCCCACGGGGCCGCTGCATACCTGGCTGGGGCTTTTCGGTTGGGTAATGCCCTGTCCCCTGCCTCCCCGCTCCTTGCACGGAGCAAAAATAGCCGGGGAGCCCCACGCCCCTCGAAAGCGCCGCCAGAAATACATCTGCTTATGAGAGAGGGACGTAAAACCACGAGGAGCCGGGGAGCGGCTGCGGCTGGGGAGGAACGCTGCCTTCCCAGCCCGGTGCCGCGGCTGCTATTTTTCTTTTTTTTTTTTTTATTCTATTTCGAGGCGTGCTATTTGCAAAAAGGCTTCCCCCTGTAATTACCAGTTGATTTAACGCACCGTCTAAGCTGTCATTTACAGCCGTCGGGGATGGAGCGCTTGGCAAGCGATGCCTTCAGCCCTACAAAGGCGCTCCTAGAGCCGGTCACGCCTCAGACAACGCCAGAGCCGCCCGGCAGCAGCAGCAGTCGCTGTTGTCTCCTCTTCCTTGATAGAAAAATGTCCCTCTCGCACACGGCCGCCGAGTACATGCTCTCCGACGCTCTCCTCCCGGATCCCGGCGGTTCCCGAGCCAAGGGTTTGCGGCTGGAGCTGCCGAGCGATCGCCTGCTGAAGTTCGTCACCGTGGGGCTGCCCCTCTTCCTCGTGTCGCTGGCTTTCGCCCGGGAGTTCTCCGCCGGTGAGTCGCGGCATTCACAACGGGGTCGCGGGCAATCGCCGGTGGCGGCGGTTCAGTTATCGCTGCAAAACCCTTGTGTTGGCGCCGATGTGGTCGTGGTCGGAGGTGGGGCAGCCTGGAAATCCTCTTTTAGGAACTATTCTTTCTCAGGGATATTGATTGATTGTTTTGAATGGATTATCGGTCGCTGGGAACGCCTGGGAACAGCCGTGCTAAACCCCAGCACCGGTGGTGGATCAATGCCGCGCCTCAGCTGCTTGCCCCCAGCACCTTTGGGTGCTGCAGGGTCGTTTCCGAGGAAGAGGAGGAGGAGGAGGGTGCCGGCAGGGCGACTCAGGTCCCGCCGGGGCTTGCCAGGGCAGCACAGAGGGTTGCATTGACGGTGCATCGCGACCTCAGGCTAAATCCGGCCTTGGCCGACGTCCCTGGGGATTTGGTTTGACTCCGGTTTCTGGCCGGTCTCATTCCCCACACCGTGTACCCGCGGCCGTGCTCAAAGGGTTTGTGTTTGGGAAGCGATGGAAAAAGTTCTTGCTGGAAAACACAGCGGTGGGGAAGGGCAGCTACAAAACGGGTGTGAAAAAGGCTTTTTTTAATCCAAAGCGATGCCTTAGATGTGATCGCTCGTGCTCGCCAGACCTCCGCGGCTGAGGCTGACCCTTCTCCTCCTCGCTCCAGGCTCGCAGATCAGCTGCTTCTCCCCCACCAACTTCACGGGGAAGCAGTCCGCCTACACCGACACGGCTTGCTGGGACTCCCTCGTCCACCACGGCTTCGACGCCGAGGGCCGCGCCGTCACCAAGTCCCTCTGGGCTCTCAAGGTAGGGGTCAAGCTCGCCTCTGGGTGCCCTCGGGTCCCGCCCGGGCGCGCGGCGGAGGCGAAGCAGCTCCGCGCCGCTTGTCTCCTTCGCCCAGGTCTTCCCCTACTCGCTGCTGGTGGTGGCGGTGCTCATGTACATGCCTTACCTGCTGTGGCGTTACGCTGCCGCTCCCGCCCTCCATTCCGACCTCCTCTTCATCATCGACGAGCTGGACAAATCCTACAACCGCTCCGTGCGCCTGGTGCAGCACATGAGGAAGGTCCAGCAGGCCAGCGCCGAGCCGGAGCGATTCTGGGAGGAATACGAGAGGTGAGGCCGCCGGGCAGCCTCCACCGGTCACCGCGCCCCTCCGAAGCCCCTCCGCACGGCGTCGTGGCTGCGGCCACGTTCGGGATGGGCTTCGGTGAAGCGACCGGGTTTGGGGCGTGGCTCTAAGTCCCCGGCGTGTCCCCTCTGTCCCCAGGGCCCGCCGGGAGAGGTATTTTGAGTTCCCGTTGCTGGAGCGCTACCTCACCTGCAAGCAGCACGCTCACTCCTTGGCGTTCATCTACATCCTGAGGAACCTGCTGCTCCTCTTCTTCTTGGCTGCCACCTGCCTCTACCTGGTCTTCCTCCACCTCAAAATCTTCTTCCAGGACGAGTTCAGCTGCTCCATCAAAACGGGGCTGCTCCAGGCGGAGCCCGGCGTCCCCGCGCTCATCCCCTGCAAGCTGGTCTTCTTCTCCGTCTTCCAGCTCATCAGCCTCTCGGTCGGCGGCGTCTACGTCCTCCTCATGCCCGTCGTCATCTACAACGCCCTGCAGCTCTGCCAGTGGGACAAGGGGCTGCTCTCCGTCTACGAGATGCTGCCCGCCTTCGATCTCCTCAGCCGCAAGATGCTCACCTGCCCCATCAACGACCTCAACATCATCCTCCTCTTCCTCCGGGCCAACATCTCCGAGCTGACCTCCTTCGGCCGCCTCAATGCCGTCAGCGCCTTGAGGGAAGCCACCCCGGACAAGCAGGACATCGATACCGTCGTCGACTTCATGACGCTGCTGGCCGGGTTGGAGACCACCAAACCCAAACACCACCCTTGCTCCCCGGAGGCCGACGGCAGCGCGCCCCTCTCCAACGGTGGGGCTCCAGGTGGGGTTTTTTTTTTGGTAGAAAAAGCTTCTTTGCTCTCCTCTTGCCTCCCGCGCTGCCAGAATCCACCCCGGGGGCGAGGCTGGATCCGTCCGCCGGGGCCCTAAACCCTTTGCTGAGGCCTTAAGGTTTTTGGGGAGCTGCCGGGGGTCGCCGGGAGGGCTGACGGCTCCGTTTACAGCCGGGAACGGGTTCCGGCAGCCGGGATGTGATGGCACCACGAGCCCACGCGTGGGCAGGGGTTGCTATAGGAACAGAAAGCGGAGAGCTTGCTGCTTAAATCCAAGTTCCGGGAGGGGCTGGGGGGGGTCCCCGTTTTTGGCAGAGCCTGCTGGGAGTGGGGCTGGGAGCTTAAAATCGGGGGAATGCCAAGGATGCCGCTCCTGCCCCCTTCTCCTGGCGCCTCCTCTGCGGCCCCGCGGGGATCCCCGACCCGGCAGGGCGGGAGCCGGGGCGCCTGGGCTCCTTTTCCTGGCCCTGACCACAGTCTGAGGGCTGCGGTTTCCCAAAAAACCACCCAGACTGAGCTGTATTTAGCATCCTCGTCGGCATGGCAACCACGGGGCTAGCACAACTGGCTCTCGGGCTAGTGGAGAAAGATCCCAGTTTGCCATCGCCCAGTTAATTAACTTCCTCCTCTTTCCCCCCTTGCCCAGGAACGAAGCCTGGAGCGGAAGCGATGGGAAAAGCCTCCCGGGACTCGCTGGGCTCTGCCTGACCCCAAGAGCAGGCAGCGGGGCAGGCAGCAGGCAGGGCGGCCGCTGCCGGCATCCGCCCAGTTGGTCTACTGGGATCCAGTTTGATCCAATTCCCTGTTGCCGGCATCGCCCGCGCGCATTAAACTCTGGTTTTGATACAGCCTGGTGGGGTGACGTCTGTAACGCGACGGCCGGGCTGAGCTCACCCGTTCTCTGCCCGCGTTTGGGGTTCCCCTTCTTACATTCGCATTTTTTTTTCGGCAAAAAAGGGTTAAACGATCGATTTTTTTGTGCAGAAACTCCCTCGGATGCCTTATTCTGAGCGCTGGGGGCCACGTCGCGCCTCTTCCACACAAATATCCCTGCTGTTAGGGCAAGAGGGAGAGAATGGAGGACGAAGGGATGCTCCTCTGAAGGAAAAAAAATGGGATTCAAGAATAAAACGAGCCGGTTTATTAACTATTTATTAACGCAGGGAGGCGCTCGCTACCGCTGCGAAGCAACGTGCAGCTCCGTGTCCCAGCCCCAGTCTTGGCGTTTGGTTGTGGCGTTTATTTTTGGCAGAGCTCCTCTCTCCCCGCTCTCCGCCCCGCAGACGGAGGCTGGGACAGATTTGGGTGAGGGGTTCGACTCCCATCAGTGCGTCTGAACAGAATTTTGCATAAATTTCATTTTAAATTGGCTTTTTTGTTTTTTCCTTCCCCCTTGCAGCCTTGACTTCAGGCCAAAGAGGAGCTGGAAAGCGTTTAATTAGTAAGACAGTAATCAAGCCAGCTGCTTCCCCGAATCGGAGTCGCGGTGCCGGCAGCCTTCGCGAGAGGTCAGCTCCCTCCGCCGTCCCCTCGCCTAAATCCCTCGGGAGCCGGGGAGGAGGAGCAGCTCCCTCCCTCCGGCCGTTTCCCCCACAGGCAGGACATCCATGAGGAAAGGGGGTGCGGGGAGCCCCTGGGCGTTGTAGAGGGCGCAGGACTCATAGTCGCAGGGCCACTCGGCCCAGGCGTAGCGCAAGCCCAGCACCAGCGTCCCGCAGCCGGCCAGGGCCAGCGTCACCGTCCGGGACCCCACCGCCACCGCCGGTGCCGGCAGCCACTCGCGCGGCCGGCTGGAGCAGCGAACCTGGGTGGGGGGAGAAACCTCCGTCAGGGTGGGTTTCCCTCTTCCAGCCCTGGGGGGGAAGCTTTTCCCCTTCCTCACCTCGAACGCCCGCGTCTCCCTGCGACGGCAGACGAGCTCCTGGCCGTAGGTGAGGTTCAGCAGAGCCTTGCTCACCTCCAGGACGGCCCGGATCGGGTACGGCCCCTGGAAAACCAGGTCTTTCTCCCCGTACGCCACAGCCCTGGCGCCCAGGTGAAGCCGGTGGGCCACGTTCTGCTTGTCCCGGGGGTGGATGCTGCCGAGGAAGAGGAGGGAAGCGGGGTTGGGATCGGATAGCTGCGCCCTCGGCCCCGCCGCCCGGGACTCGCCTGCCGTAGGGAGAGCGCTCGTCGCACAGATCCATGGCCACGGCCATGAAGGTGCCGGGCATCCTGGCGTTGGGGACGAGCCCCAGATCGGCTGTTTGGTGCCAGCGGAGACGGGCGAAGCTGTCGTCCGGGCTCTGCCGGCGATAGGTGGACAACTGCAAGGCAGAGCGAGGAGGGGGCCGCTGCCGTCCCTGCCCGGAATTCGGCACTCCGGCGGGATTTGTCCATGCGTTTACAGCATCCTCTCCCTCCCGCCAGCTTGGAATTGGCCTCCGGGGTGCGGAATGACGGGTAAAACCTCGCCGCCGTCCCCAGGGGAGGGTGGGGATCCCCCTTCTCACCTGCACGAAGCCGAAGGGGAGGAGCGGCTCGGTCTGCCCGGCCGATCCGGCATGGAAAGCCCGGCGCCAGTCGGCGATGAGCGCGGGGAAGGTGCAGTTGTACAGGTCCGTGTGCAGGAAGGCGTTGGCCTCGCCTGGCCCCAAAAGCGAGGGGCCGGTGAGAGGCCGGGGGAGGATAGCGGGGGGCTGCTGTGTGCTGGGGAGGGGAGCAAAAATTAGGGGAGAAGGGGGGGCTTACCCTGGTACCAAGCGACGCCCCGCAGCGTCATGTTGAGCAGCGGGTGGATCATGGCGTTCCAGAGCACGGAGGGCGTTTGCGGGCCGGTGAGCTGCCGGTGCAGGGAGACACTGGAAGACAAAGCCAGGCTTAAGAGGGTGCAAAACACAAGGCCAGGCCTGAAGCTGGGGGGTTTCAGGAGCCAGCCTTGCGTGGTTAAAGCGAGCGCCGTGGAAAAGGGGAGCCCTGGGGTCCCCCTCTTCCCTTTAGGTGCTGAGATGCGCCCTGCGGGAGGGGATTTCAGCTGGAGGGGGGCGAAACGCTGCACAGAGGGGACAGCGGGGCTCCGGGGATGCTTCAGAGAGGAGGCGGGATGGGAAGGGATGGAGGATACCCCCCAAAAGCAGCGTGGCGGCGGGGGGCAGGAGGCGTTCCCACCGCGTCTCCCCTCACCTCCCCGTGTCCTGCGGGAGCCCGCACGCCCGCAGAGCCCTCCGGGAGGACCAGGCCTCGATGGGGGTGCCCCCCCAGGCCGCCTCCACCAGCCCCAGGGGGTACCGCAGAGCCTCGTAGAGGTAGCGCCCCAACAGCCAGCAGACGGCCGAGAAGTAGGTGAAATTCCCGTGGCCCAGGTTTTCTGTTCAAGAAACAGCGAGCTGCAAAGGGAAAAAGGGCGGGGAAAAAAAAAGCCATTTCCAGGCTTTTTTTGAGAGGCGCGTTGCACCCACCGGCCGTCGGGATGGCCCACGGCAAGTCGATTCGCTCCAGGTCCTCCAGCTCCACGTCGGAGCGGGTGGGCGCTGCGGCGAAGACGCGGACGTAGGGGTAGCGAGCGGCGGCGGCGAGCTCCCGGCTGGCGTTGGCGATCTAGGGAAGGGTCGGGAACACGCCAGGCGTTTCCCTGCCTGATCCCTGCCCGATCCGGCAGGATCGGGCCACGCCGCGAGGGCTTACCTGCAAGACCGTCATCGCCATGTTGCTCTGTCCGCTGCAAAGCCACACGTCCCCAAAGTAGATGTCCCGCAGCGTCACGTTCTCCGAGCCCTGCCCGGCCGTCAGCGCATAGGGACCGCCTGGATCCATAGGGTCCAGGACAGTTGTCCATGTCCCAGAAGGTCCTGGAAGAGGAGGAGGGTGTTTTGTCTTTCATGACCCCATGAAGATCTCAAGAACTTGGCAAAGAGGCGGGATGAGCGGCCAACGACCGGCGGGGATGGACAAGCAACGAGGGAAAGCTTCCCCGCCGCGGAGGCGGGCTGGGGAAACGGATTTGGGAAGCTCACTGCCATCCGAGGGTCTCTCCTCCTGCAGGAACTCAGGGGTTAAAAAGAAAATCGAGAAGACAAATGTGTGTCAGAGCAGAAGCTGCTGGGAGGAACCGGGATTACAGGAGCAGCTTGGTGTGTGTGACACTGAGATGGCTCCAGCTAATTTTAGAGGCGCCGAATCGAGGCGTAAAGATATTCTGCCGGAGCTTAGCGTGGATTTTCTGGCCCGGCTGGGGCCGGATCCTGCAGATCTCCCGGATCGCTGCTTTCTCACAAGACGCCTCCGGGCTCTCCGGCTTGCAGAGGAGCCCTTTAGGCAGCTCTCGCAGCCCCCCGAAGGTGCCGAGCAGCCCCCCGACTCGCTAGGCGGGGCGGGAGGCCGCCAGGTGAGATCCGAGGTGCCGCCGAGCCCTCCCGGCCTGGAGGACGGCTCTGCCTGACATCCCTCCGGGCTCAAATCCCAGCAGGATCCTCCGAGGGGGGAATACATCAAAAAAAGAAGGCCAGGAGCGCTCCGGAGATTTCCCCGGAGATGGTTTTGACAGGGAGAAGAGCTAAACCCCCCCCCGTCCTCTCCCCTCTGCAGCCTCAGCCTTCGGCTGGAGCCTACGCGGTGCCACCCACTCCAGCGGCAGCTCGGCTCCCGCTCGGCGCCTACGGGATCCCGCTGTTGGGAAACCGAAGTGAGCAAAGGCCGGCGTTGGCGGGGAAGGGGATGGCTGAACCCCCTCCCCGAGAAGGGGAAAGCGGTGTCACCGTCACTTCTGCCACCCCAGAGCAGCCCCCACCCCCCCGGCAGCTCCGATTTGGGCTCGGACCTGCTCCTCGGCTACCAAAACCACCGGCCCCGGTTACCCGGCGAGGGTCCAGGACCGACCTTTAACTGGCGCCGTCTTCTTCATGACGACGAGGCCGCCGTCCTTGGAGAGAGCCACGGTCACGCTGGCCCCCGGCTCGCCGTAGCCCCACACCACGGCCCCCGCTGGCTCCTTCTGCAGCACCATGTGGTCGCCGTAGTAGGACGCGAAGCCGAGCATCGCCCCTGGGATCAACGGACAGCGCAAACGTCAGCCCCAAGAGGCAAAAAACCAAGGAAAAAATCCCCGGCACGGTTTCCGACTCCCTTTTAAATACAAATTATTTGAGAGGCCGCTTTAATTTACGGCTTCCTTCAGTCCCGATCAACCCAATGGAGCAAAGAGGTGAGGAGTTGAAGTCCCCAAGCGAGCCCAGCCCTCCCAAAGCACGGGAGTTTGTGTTACACAGAGTTTGGATACAAATTTGGGTAAAAATTCTTCTAATAACAGCACGGGAGTGTCTCCACCAGCCCAACCTTGCTAATAAATACGTTCTGATTTATTTTCCCCTTGCGAAAAAAGGGTTGGCGAGCGGTGGGATGGGAAACAGTGGGCACGTGGCGCCGGCAAAGGCGCCTTCGACGGGGAGGGAAGCAGCCCTGGCACCCCCAAAAGCCCCCTTTTTGGGGTGTGAAAATAAAACCGCGCTTGAAAGGGGGTCGGGGGCAACGTTTGTGGGTGATCTGGGCCGTTGTAGCCATCAACCCGGGGCTCACGGAGCTCGCGGAGCTCGTCCCGGGCTGGGTTTAACGAAGGAAAGAAACAATCTCGGCCTCTCTGGAATCAGCCGCAGCGCCGGTCCCACCCTCTCATGCGACGAGGCTCCGGGAAGGACAAGTTACATAAAAAAATGAGTCGGAAGGGAAAAAAAAAAACCAACCCGAGACGCCAAGGAAGAGACTGGAGGCTATAAAAAGCGGCTGGGAGGAGGGAAGGGAGGAGAGCCCACGAGATGCCGCCGAGGAGCCGCATGCGACTCCCGCCTTACGTAAAGCACCGTCCCACGGCGGCAGCGACGTGCCAAGGGCATCGGAGAGGGGCTGGGGAGCGCAAAGGGCGGCAAAGCGGGTCTCGAGGGGGTGAGGAGGGCGTCGAAATGAGGCTGGGGGACACGAAGGGCGTCGAAGTGGGGCCCCGGGGTGCGAAGGGCATCGAAATGAGGCTTGAGGGGGGAGCCCGGGGCTTCCAAGCGGGGCTGAGGGGGTGCCAAGGGTGTCGAAGCGGGGCTCAGGGGGTGTGAAGGGCATCAAAATGGGGATGGAAGGTGCCAAGAGCGTCGAAGCGGGGCTCAGGGGGTGCCAAGGGCGTCAAAGCGGGGCTTTGGGGGTGCCAAGGGCGTTGAAGCAGGGCTTTGGGGGATCAAAGCAGGGCTGGGGAGATGCCAAGGGCCCCAAACCTGAGCTCTGGGGGTGCAAAGGGCCCCAAAGCCGGGCTCTGGGGGTGCCAAGGGCATCGAAGCGGGGCTGAGGGGCGTGCGAGGGGCCCCAAAGCGGGGTTCAGGGGGTGCCAAGGGCCCCGAGGCGGGGCCCCGGGGGCCCCGAGGGCATCAAGGCGGGGCCGGGGATGCCAAGAGCCCGAAGCGGGGCTGGGGGTGCCCGCGGGTGCGGAGCCGCCCCCCCCCCCCCCAGCCCTTTACCTGCGGCCACCGGGACCAGCGCCAGCAGCGCCCAGGTCGCCATCCTTGGGGGGCAACGGGGCGCCAGGGCCCCGCCCCGTCGTGCCCCGCCCCCTGTGGGCGGGGCTTGAACCAGGGGGCGTGGCCTGGGCGCGCACCGCCGGTGGGGGGGGCGGTTGCCAAGCGACCGCGTCTTCACCGCGGCCTGAGGCGCCGAGCGCGGCCTGGCCGGCGGCGAGGGGAAGAAAGGGTCGGGGCTGGGGCTGGGGGCGAGGGGCAGAGGGGACCGGGGACGGGGAACCCGGGGGGGACCCGGAGGGGACCGGAGGGGGAACCGGGGCGGGGAACCGGGGGTCCGGGGCCCTCGGCCGCCGCTCCCCTCGCCGCGCCCGGGCAGCAGCCGCGCACGCGCAGTTAGAGGGGGCCGTGCGCAGGCGCGGCGGGCGGGAAGGGGAGCGCCCCCTAGCGGCGGCGCTGACCCCCGTTCCCGAGGCCGCGGGTTCGAGTCCCGGCGCTGCCCGGTCGGGGGTGCGGGTGGCGGTTAACCCCCGTTGTGCCGCTGCAGGAGCCCCGGGAGAGGCGGCCATGTCCGCCCCCTCCTCCAGCAGCACCCTGCGCCTGCCCGCCGGCGTCCGAAACCTGCTGGAGGGGCTGGCGCTGGAGGTGCTGCGGGTGCAGCCCGCCGACGTGGTGGCCTTTGCTGCGCAGCACTTCCAAAGGCTGCTGGAGCAGAGAGAGGGTGAGTGGCCCGGCCCGGCAGCACCCAGCCCTGCCCCGCCATCCCCTGCCCCGCGCGGCATGGCCTGCCCATCCTGCGTGGCGTCAGGCCTGCCCTTGTGCCCATCACCCAGGGCGTCAGGCCTGCCCTTGTGCCCATCGCCCAGGGCGTTGAGCCTGTCCTGTGTGCCCATCGCCCATGGCATCAGGCCTGCCCTTGTGCCCATCCCCCAGGGCGTTGAGCCTGTCCCGTGTGCCCATCGCCCATGGCGTCAGGCCTGCCCTTGTGCCCATCCCCCAGGGCGTTGAGCCTGTCCCGTGTGCCCATCACCCAGGGCGTCAGGCCTGCCCTTGTGCCCATTGCCCAGGGCGTTGAGCCTGTCCCGTGTGCCCATCGCCCATGGCGTCAGGCCAGCCCTCAAGGACACCCCACCTGCCCCTCTGTCCCCATCCTAGGGGTCTTTGCACCTCGCCCAACCCTTGTGCCCATCCCCGGGGTGCCAGGCCTGCCCTGTGCCCATCCCCAGGGTGCCAGGCCTGCCCTGTGCCCATCCCTGGGGTGTCAGGCCTGTCCTGTGCCCATCCCCGCGGTGCCAGGCCTACCCTGTGCCCATCCCCGCGGTGCCAGGCCTGCCCTGTGCCCATCCCCGGGGTGTCAGGCCTGTCCTGTGCCCATCCCCGCGGTGCCAGGCCTGTCCTGTGCCCATCCCCGGGGTGTCAGGCCTGTCCTGTGCCCATCCCCGCGGTGCCAGGCCTGTCCTGTGCCCATCCCCGGGGTGTCAGGCCTGTCCTGTGCCCATCCCCGCGGTGTCAGGCCTGCCCTGTGCCCATCCCCGGGGTGTCAGGCCTGCCCTGTGCCCATCCCCGCGGTGCCAGGCCTGCCCTGTGCCCATCCCCGGGGTGTCAGGCCTGCCCTGGGCCCATCAAACCTCCTCCTTCCCCAGACAGCTCAGCCGCCCCGGCAGCGCAGGGAGCCCGGCCGGGGGACGAGGAAGAGGAGGAGGAGGCCGAGGAGGAGGCAGGGCAGCGGGCGGGCAGCCCGGCCACGGTAAGGGACACAGCGCCCGCACCCAAACCAGGGCTGTTTCAGCCCAAAAGAGCACCCGCTGACGGCACCCGTGAGTCCTCCCCGCGCCGCCGCAGAGGGGAGCGACCCCACTGCCGCCGGGGAGCGCGGCCCCGTGACCCCCTTTCAAAGGGACGCCTCCCCAGGGGCCCGACCCGCGCCCCAAATCCCCCGGTTGGCACCAACCCGACCCAAAATGAGCCGCCGCCACTCCAAAAAAACCCAAAAAACCCCAAAACCCAGAAAAAAAACCCCCCTCAATTTCCCCCCCCGGCTCCTGCCCTTCTCAGGAGGGCGGGCGATGCTCTCCCATCCCACGCCCGCGGCGCTTTTTTAATGAGAATCCTCATTAATGAGGTCCCCGCCGTTATTAGCGACTCTCACCTGAGATTTCTTTCCCTAAAAAAAAAAAACCCCAAAACCCGGCTTTAGGAGCTGGGCCGAGCTCAAGATGATATTTTAAGGCTCTATATTTAGGCCTCTGCATCCCTGGAGGTTGTCAAAAATTGAATCGCGTCCCCGCGTGAAGGAGGGATGTGACATTGCTCCTCCCGAGAGCCGAGATGGCTCCCCCCCGGCATTTTGGGGAGCGCAGGGGGTCCCCATCCCCCTCCCCATCCCATTCCAACTGCTGACATTCAGGTTTTCCCACCTGGAATGGTTTCAAAATCCCAAGCGGTGCTGCAAAAAACAACAAAAAGGGGTGATGGGGTTTGCATCAAAACCGGTTGCTCTGTTTTATTTTGGGGAGGGGGTGGTGAACCCCCCACGCCTGCTCACCCCGCTTTCGCCTCCCCCCCCTTTCCTGGTTTTTCCCAGCCATATGCGACGCTCGCCCACGGCGGCACGGGGCACGGCGGCGATTCCCCTGGGAAAAACAGGAAAGAGGGAGAGGGAGGGGAAAAAAAGCTGGCGGGGACCCCACGCCGGGGCCGATGCCAACCGGCTACGCCTTGACCCCCCGCTCGGCACCGCCTCGCCGGCTGCCGGCTCCCCGCTCTGGCAGCCGGCAACGCTGCCCGCCCAGGGCACTTTTCCAACATCAAATTCCCTTTTTTTTTAAGTTTTTTGTTTTTTTTTTAACACCTCGGTGCCACCATCTCAAATCACGACGGCGGGATGTTTCCGGCGGGACTTGCCACCCGTGGTACCCATCCCCTCTTCCAAAATATTGGAATTATTTTTATCGGGTATCAGATTTAGGAGACGCTGGAGCAGCTGGAAAAGCATCACCCCAATATTCCTTCCCCTCCCTCCGCCTTGCATCCCGGGTTGAGTTGTTTTCTCGGATGAAGGGGCCCGGGGAGGAAAAACGCAGAGCCTGGAACAGGCTCAAAAAGCGCCGTTAATGATTAGAAATGTTCTGGCATTTGGCGTCCCTCCTCCGCAGCCGCAGCCCGCGGGAGACGCCGGCGCTCGGCAGCTCTGCCAGGACCGGGGGGCCGCGGCCGGAGCCGGTTATGGGGAGCGGGGTGCCATTTTGCCTTCGAACTCCTCCCAAACCCCCTGTTTTTCTGCATTTTTGGGGGGTTTTACTGGGATGATCCTCCCAGCATTTCACATCCTACTTTTGGGGCTAGTTTTCCCGGATCCTTGATGCACCTTTTCCGCTCGGCTCCCCCAAAACCACCCCGGAGCCGGCAGCGATGGATCCGGAGGGTCTAAAAAAAAAAAAAAAGGGGGAAAGGGATCGTTTTCCCATCTAAAAATCCCAGCGGAGCGGCCGAGGCTTCGCCTGGAAGCGGGGTTTTCTGGAGCAGAGCTATTTTTGCCCCCGCTGCGGTGCTGGTGGGAAGAGGTGGCGGTGGAAAAGCGGCTCCGGCGGGAAGAGCCGGGTGCCGAGGGCTGGCGGGGGAAATGGAGGGATGCTCGGGGAGCACCCACCTCCCCCGGTGCGGGGTTTGGGTGCCTGGGTGCCGCTGGGATGGGATGGGGAACGGGGTGCCCCGGGGAGCTGGGGGTGTCGGGGCGGAGGGGGTGCCACCGCCTGCACCCAGCTGGAACGGCCTTGGGAACAGGGATGGGAATGGGGACAGGGATGGGAATGGGGACAGGGATGGGGACGATGGGGACGGGGACAAAGATGATGACAGGGTTGAGGTTTGGGGATGAGCGTGGGGACAGGGACGGAGATGGCGGGATGGAAATTGGGGATGGGGATGACGATGGGGACAGGGACGATGGCGGGCGTGGGGACAGTGCCAGGGCTGGTGGCAGCAGTGAGGACGGTGGCGGGGACGATGGGGATGATGATGGCGATGGGGCAGGGATGCTAACGGGGACGGTGATGCCGGTGATGGCAAAGAGGAAGGTCAGCGCCGCCAGGAGCAGGACGCGGCCCCGTGAGCAAGCCCGGCCGGGGATCGCCGGCGAGGCCCGGCTGCGCCGGTGGGTGCCGGTGCCCGGCTGGGGGGTCCGTGCCACATTTCGGGGGCCGGCCGGAGCCGGCATCGGCGTGCCGAGCCCACGGGCGACTTATGCGGTTGCTTAGCAACTCCCAAACCTGGATTAGAGGCGAGCGAGGCGGGCGGTGCGGGGGGCTGCGGGCTGCAGCCCCCCGCGTCGCCCTGGGGGTCCCCCCTCTTTCCTGGGGTCCCCTCGCCTCGTCCCGGCATGGTCCGAGGGCGAAAGCAGGGTCCGCAGGTCGCTGGCAAAACGGCTGGGTTTGGTGGTGTGGCTGGCAACCACCTCGAATTTGGGGGGGTCGGATGCTCCTGCGAGCAGGGAGGGGACCCCCAAACCCCAAAAGCGGAGCCCCCTCCTCTGCGCTGAAGCACCCTGGGCTTCAGCGGGTGCTCGGTGGGACACGGTGCCCCTCCGTAGCCGCCCTTCCTCGCCCTCCTCACCCTCGCCCTCCTTCGGGACCAAGCCCGAAGTCGGTCGGGAAGGTTTCGCCCCCTGCGCAAACAAACCCGGGGCGGCGAAACCCAGCATCGCTGCGGGCCAAGCATCCCCCCCCCCAAAAAATAACCCATCCGCCCCCATTTGCTGCCTCTTCACCCCCCGGCCCCCCAAAAAAAACCCGCTGGAGATTTCGGCCCAGCCCTGTTAAACCCGCCACGCCAAGGGCGAGACCCCGAAAGCGCCGTTCGATATTTGATTGCGTCCTCCGCGTGTGATTTTTTTTTTTCCCTATTACACGAAACTCCGACGCGAGCTGCCGGCTCCTTTAAGCGTTAGGAGGGAGTTGGAGGCTGCGAAATAAAATTGGAGGAGGTTAAAAAAAAAAAGAGAAAAGGGAAAAAAAAAAAAAAAAAAAGCCCATAAGAAACACCCCCTCCTCTAAAAGCCTGGCAGGGGTGTAGGGCTGATAGGCTCGCCCGGAGGAAAGCGCATTACGTAGGCAAGCGGCTCCGCTCAACTTGCCACCTGCGCCGGGAGAGTCGCCGGGGAAGCGAGACCCTGCCGGAGCCCCTCGCCCATCGCTGGCCACCCACCCGTCCTCCGCCATGGACTGCTGCAACGTAGGTCCCCCCCCTTTCCCCCCCCTGGCGTCTGGCTTGGCTGCGTTTCATTAATTATTATTATTATTATTATTATTATTAGCGGCCATGGAGCGGGGTACGGGGGCGGCGGAGGGGGTTTGGGGAGGCGGTGGGGGGTGTTTGCAGGGGGGGGTTGATGCTGCCCTGGGTGCTGCACCCAAAAGCTCCACCAACTCGGCGGCCCCCCCGCCCCCAGCGCCGCTGCAGCCCCCCCAGCCCCCCCCCCCCCAAATCCCCCCATCCCGTCCCGCACCGCAGCCCGCATCCCACATCCCGCTCAGCAAAGTCCCCCCCCAGCCCCAAATCCAGCCGCCAGACCGGGATTTCTCCTGTTATCCACCTTTTTCTCCCCCCCCCCCCCAAATTACTCTCCAGGCAGGATCGGGGATAAATTGGGGTGAGCACCCCTCGCTGCCCGGCCACCAGCCGGCTCGGGGAGTTGATCCGGCGGAAAACCTCATCCTTTTCCCCCCTTTTCTCCCTTCCCCCCCCCTTTTTTTCTCCCTCCCCCCCTTTTTTTTCCCCCCTTTTTTCCCATTTTTTCCTCCTGCTCATCTGGCAGCACAGAGAGAAACCCCCATCTGCCCTCCTGGGCACCCCCAGAGAGGCAAAACCCACCCTGGAGACAGGATTTTTCCCCCCTGGATATAGGATTTCTCCCCTGAATATAGGATTTCCCCCCCCATATGTAGGATTTCTCCCTCTGAATATAGGATTTCTCCCTCTGAATATAGGATTTCTCCCCTGCACGTAGGATTTTTCCCCCTGGGTGTACGTTTTCTCCCCTGGATACAGATTTTCACCCCCTGGATATAGGATTTCTCCCCCTGGATATAGGATTTCTCCTCTGGATATAGGTTTTCACCCCCTGGATATAGGATTTCTCCCCTGGATATAGGTTTTCACCCCCTGGATATAAGATATGCCCTCCCCGTTTATAGGTTTTCCCCCCTGAATATAGGATTTCTCCCCTCTATATAGGTTTCCCCCACCTGTATATAGGATTTCTCCCCTGAATATAGGATTTCTTGCCTCGATATAGGACTTCCTTCCCCTGGATATAGGATTTTTCCCCTGGATATAGGTTTCCTCCCCCATATATATAGGATTTTTCCCCTGAATATAGGATTTTTCCCCTGAATATAGGATTTCTCCCCTGACTATAGGCTTTCTCTCCTGGATATAGGATTTCCTCCCCCCAGATATAGGATTTCTCCCCTGGCTATAGGATTTCCAGCCCTGGCTATAACATTTCCACCCTGGACGTATCATTTTCACCTCGGACCCGTCACTTAAGCCGCCGCCGCCGTTGCCCTTTTGCTCCCTTCCCCTTTCACGACGCTAAAAACAACCCGAGCAACTTTGCGGAGCGGTGGCACGCTCCTCGGAGAAGAGCATCCCCCTTCCCAAAAATCTGCAGCTTCCAAATAAACCCCCTTCCCCCCCAAAAAAAAACTCCTTGAAAGCATTCCCGGAGCGATGCTAAAGGATGCACCCGCACCGCTGCCGACACCAGAGCATCCAACGCCGCCTCGCTCCCATCTCATTTAGGTTTTTCCCGTATTTTGGGGGTTTTTTTCCCACCTAAACCTCGGTGCCGGGGTCCAACCGCTCCGGTGGGATGCGGCAGGAGGGGAGTGGGCTGCAGTGATTTATCCCTGGATGGGGGAGGGCTTTTTCCCCCCCCTTCCTCCTCCGGCATCTCTCCCTTCCCAAATTTCCCGGTGTTTTCGGCCGAAGCCCTGAGCAGGGATGCGGGAGGATGCAACAGGCTGCGAGGGAAGGGGAAACTGAGGCACGGCCAGCTCAGCTTGCCCCCCGTGCCAAAAATCCCCCTCCCAAAACCCACCCTCTGCTCCCATGGATGCTCCGCTCCCTGCATCCCAACCTTCGGAAAAGCAGGATCCGGCCCCAGTGGGGCTGGCTGGGGGCTGGCTTCTTGCAGCTCCGGGGGGGATTTGGGGATGAACAGGGGCCGAAAAGGTAAATTTAAATTTTCCCCCGCCGCACCTTCGGTTGCAGATCCCCCGAGACGCCTGCAAGGGACCCTGATTATTAGCAAAGAACCCTGATTTTTAGCAAAAAACCCTGATTTTTAGCAAAAAGAACCCTGATTTTTGGCAAAGGACCCTGAGTTTTAGCAAAAAGAACCCTCATTTTTGGCAAAGAACCCTGATTTTTAGGAAAGAACCCTAATTTACAGCAAAGGACCCTGATTTTTAGCAAAACCCCCTAATTTATAGCAAAAAGAACCCTAAATTTTAGCAAAGGACCCTACTTTTTAGTAAAGGACCCTGATTTATAGCAAGAAGAACCCTAATTTTTAGCAAAGGACCCTGATTTTAGCAAAGAACCCTGAGTTTTAGCAAAGAACCCTAATTTATAGCAAAAAGAACCCCAATTTTTAGCAAAGGCCCTAATTTTTAGCAAGACAACCCCCAATTTTTAGCAAAGGCCCCTAATTTTTGGCACAGGGGCTCATTTAGGACCTGATTTAAGGGATGAAAGTGGCGGGGGGGGCTGCCCTTTTTGGGGTGCCACCGGCCGTAACCCCCCCCCCCCGTTGCCGCCGGCAGGAGGGAGCCTGCACGAAGCTGGACGAGGACATCCTGGACATCCCCTTGGACGATCCCGACGCCAACGCGGCGGCCGCCAAGATCCAGGCGAGTTTCCGCGGCCATATGACCCGCAAGAAGATCAAAGGGGGCGAGATCGATCGGAAAACCAAGGACGCCGAGTGCGCCAACAGCACCCGCGGCGGCGACCTCCGCAACGGCGACTAGGTACGCCCCAAATCTCCCTTCCAAATCAGGTCATTTCGAGGAGGACGCTGCTCCCAGCAGCCTTCCCCGCGCCGATTCGGGATGGAGAAGGGGTTTTGCTTCCCGAGAGGTGAAAGCAGGCAGGCAGGCAGCACGCAGGCAGCCCCTGCCTGCCCTAATTTTGGGAGCGCGCCGTAGTAGTTAGCATGGGAAGGCGAAGCCCTAGATTTGAATTGAATTTCTCCCTTAGCAACACCACCCCGAACGCCTCGCCTCAGCACATGCTATTTTTAAAAGCCTGTGTCACAGTCTCCTGGCAGGAAAAGGTAAATTTAAAAAGCGCCCACGGCGGCGAGGCCGCGTGGCATCGGGGCCCGGGGTGGCGGTTGCGCCGTGTCCCGCGGCGGCGCGGCGAGCGGGGAAGGGCCCCGGCTCCGGGGAGGTTGGTTTGGGGTTAGCGGCGGGGAAGGGCTCGCTGCCGGCTCGGCCGCGTGCGTGCGGCGAGGCCACTGGGGATGTGACTGGGATGCGACTGGGATGCAACTGGGATGCAACTGGGGATGCAACTGGGGTGCAGCAGGGGTGCAGCGGGGATGTGGTGCAGGTGCAGGGGGATGCAGCGGGGATGCAATGAGGATGCAGTGAGGGTGCAGTGGGGATGCAGTGAGGGTGCAGTGGGGATGCAGTGGAGATGCAGTGGGGATGCAATGGGGATGCAATGGGATTACGGCAGGGATGCAGTGAGGGTGCAGTGGGGATGCAGTGGGGATGCAATGGGGATGCAATGGGGTTACGGCAGGGATGCAGTGAGGGTGCAGTGGGGATGCAATGGGATTACGGCAGGGATGCAGTGAGGGTGCAGTGAGGGTGCAGTGGGGATGCAATGGGATTATGGCAGGGATGCAGTGAGGGTGCAGTGGGGATGCAATGGGATTACGGCAGGGATGCAGTGAGGGTGCAGTGAGGGTGCAGTGGGGATGCAATGGGATTACGGCAGGGATGCAGTGAGGGTGCAGTGGAGACGCAATGGGATTACGGCAGGGATGCAGTGAGGGTGCAGTGGGGATGCAATGGGGATGCAATGGGATTACAGCGGGAATGCAGTGAGGGTGCAGTGGGGATGCAATGGGATTACGGCAGGGATGCAGTGAGGGTGCAGTGGGGATGCAATGGGGATGCAATGGGATTATGGCAGGGATGCAGTGAGGGTGCAGTGGGGATGCAGTGGGGATGCAATGGGGATGCAATGGGATTACAGCAGGGATGCAGTGAGGGTGCAGTGGGGAAGCAATGGGGAATGCAATGGGATTACGGCAGGGATGCAGTGAGGGTGCAGTGGGGATGCAATGGGGATGCAATGGGATTATGGCAGGGATGCAGTGAGGGTGCCGTGGGGATGCAATGGGGATGCAATGGGATTATGGCAGGGATGCAGTGAGGGTGCAGTGGGGATGCAATGGGAATGCAATGGGGATGCAATGGGATTACAGCGGGGATGCAGTGAGGGTGCAGTGGGGATGCAATGGGATTACAGCAGTGATGCAGTGAGGGTGCAGTGGGGATGCAATCGGATTACAGTGGGGATGCAATGGGATTACAGCAGGGATGCAGTGAGGATGCAGTGGGGATGCAGTGGGGGATGCAATGGAATTACAGCAGGGATGCAGTGAGGGTGCACTGGGGAGGCAATGGAGAGGCAGGGGGGATGCGCTAGGTTTGAACTGGGGATTCAGTGGGGATGCAATGAGAATTCAGTGGGGAAGCAACGGGGATGCAGTGGGGTTGCAGTGAGGAAGCAATGAGGAAGCAATGGGGAAGCAACTGGGATGCAGTGAGGAAGCAGTGGGGATGCAACTGGGAAGCAGTGGGGAAGCAACGGGGAAGCAATTGGGATGCAGCGAGGAAGCAATGGGGATGCAACTGGGAAGCAGTGGGGAAGCAATGGGGAAGCAACTGGGATGCAGCGAGGAAGCAATGGGGATGCAACTGGGAAGCAGTGAGGAAGCAATGGGGAAGCAGTGGGGATGCAATGGGAATGCAGTGGGGAAGCAGCGGTGAAGTAACTGGGATGCAGCGAGGAAGCAATGGGGATGCAACTGGGATGCAGTGGGGATGCAGTGGGGAAGCAATGGGGATGCAATGGGAATGCAGTGAGGAAGTAATGGGGAAGCAGTGGGGTTGCAGTGGGGAAGCAATGGGGATGCAATGGGGATGCAACTGGGATGCAGTGGGGAAGCAATGGGGAAGCAACTGGGATGCAGTGGGGAAGCAATGGGGATGCAGTGAGGATGCAACTGGGATGCAGTGGGGGTGCAGCGGGGATGCAATGGGGAAGCAGCTGCTCGGGGCCGCGGGGCTCGTTAGCGCTGCCTCGTTAGGCCGGCCGAGCAGCCTTGCACCCAGGCAAGTGGGGTTCACCCCGTACCCCCCACCCGGCTCCTCCGCCCCGGGGGGCCCAGGCTGGGTCCCCCCCAGCTCCCAGGGTGCGGTTGGGTGCGGGCAGGTTGCAGGCAGCAGTGGGCGGCAGGCAGGAGCAGGGTGCAGGAGCAGGGCACAGGGAAGGTGCAGGCAGAGTGTGGGCGGGCTGCAAGTAGGGCACGGGCAGGGTGCGGGCAGGGCTGGGGGGGACAGGGAGGGGGTGCAAGCTGCAGGAGCAGGGCGTGGGCAGGGTGCAAAGAGGGCAGGGTGCAGGCAGGGAGGGAACGGGGCGTGGAGAGGGTGCAGGATGCAGCAGCAGGGTGCAGGAGCAGGGCATGGGCAGGGTGTGGGCAGGGTGCAGGAGCAGGGTGCAAGGAGGGTGCAGGTTGCAAGCAGCAGGGTGCAGGCAGGGCGCAGGCAGGATGCGGGCAGGGTGCAGGAGCAGGGTGCAGGCAGGGTGTGAGCAGGGCACAGGCAGGGCGCAGGAGCAGGGTGCAAGGAGGGCACAGGTTGCAGCAGCAGGGTGCAGGCAGGGTGCAGGCAAGGTGCAGGCAGGGTGCAGGAGCAGGGCGCAGGCAGGGTGCAGGCTGCAGCAGCAGGGCGCAGGAGCAGGGCGCAGGCAGGGTGTGAGCAGGGCGCAGGCAGGGTGTAGGCAGGGTGTGGGCAGGGCACGGGCAGGGTGCCGGAGCAGGGTGCAAGGAGGGTGCAGGCTGCAGCAGCAGGGTGCAGGAGCAGGGCGCAGGCAGGGTGTGGGCAGGGCACAGGCAGGGCGCAGGAGCAGGGTGCAAGGAGGGTGCAGGTTGCAAGCAGCAAGGTGCAGGCAGGGTGCAGGCAGGGCACAGGCAGGGTGCAGGGGCAGGGTGCGGGGAGGGCGCAGGTTGCAGCAGCAGGGTGCAGGCAGGGTGCAGGCAAGGTGTGGGCAGGGTGCAGGAGCGGGGTGCAGGGAGGGCACAGGTTGCGGCAGCAGGGTGCAGGAGCTGGGTGCAGGAGCAGGGCGTAGGCAGGGTGCAGGCAAGGTGTGGGCAGGGCACACACAGGGCGCAGGCGCAGGGTGCAAGGAGGGCACAGGTTGCAGCAGCAGGGTGCAGGCAGGGTGCGGGCAGGGTGCGGGGAGGGCGCAGGTTGCAGCAGCAGGGTGCAGGCAGCGCGCAGGAGCAGGGCGCAGGCAGGGTGTGGGCAGGGTGTGGGCAGGGTGCAGGAGCAGGCAGGGCGCAGGCAGGGCGCAGGCAGGGCGCAGGCCCAGGGCTGACCGCTCTCTCCTTGCTTGCAGGGGCCGCCAGGCGCTCGCCGGACCCCCCTCGCCGCCGAGCCCCCACCGAGGCCGCCGAGGCCCAGGAGCCCCCGCTTCGCCCCGCCGCCCCCCGCATGCGCCCCCCGGGGCCCCCCTGCAGCCGGGCCCTGCCCCCCCCCCGCCCTGCCCCTCCCCCACCCCAATAAACGCCCCTGCCAGAGGCCCAGCCTCTCCTTGGCGCCTTTCGACGTCACCCGGCCGAGCGGCGAGGTCATGGCGGTGGGATGGGTGGTCGCGGGGCGGGTGACCCCCCGCTCCGCCATCAGCGATGTCCCACGCGCGTGTGTGACGTCGCTGACGGGCGCGCGACGGCGGGCGTGACATGGCGGCGGCTGGCATGACGTCACGCAAGCACACGCGGCACGACGGCGCTCGTGGGTGGGACACGGCTCGCGTGACGCTCTGCAGCTGTGGGCTGGGTGGTGTGACGTCACCGCTGGACACGTGACGGCTGGCGTGACATCAGACAGGCGTGTGGAACGTCACTGCTAGACGTGTGACGTCATACGGGCGCGTGTCGTCACTGCTGGCTGTGCGACAGCGGGCGTGACACCACACAGGCGCGCTCAACATTGCTGACAGACACGTGACGTCACACAGGCACGCATCGGAGGCTGTGACGCCACATGCTCATCGCGACGTCATACTCAGGAGGTGGCAGGGTGTGACATCACGGTGACGGACAAGCGCCGGGTCTCGGGGTGTGACAACACACGCAAGGCCACGCCACCACCCCGAGGAGCCTGGCGGGCGCGGTGTGCCATCACGCAGGCGCTGTGACATCATGCAGCCTCTGTGCCATCACGCAGGCGCTGTGACATCACCCAGCCGCTGTGCCGTCACCCGGAGGGGAGGCGGGGGACCCACAACTCCCCAGATCCCCACAAACTCACCCAAAACCGCGGCGCCGGACAGCGCGGCCAGCTTTTAATCCGAAAAACCCCTAAAAAAAGCGCGTCCCCCCCCAACCCCCGGTCGCTCCCCCCAGCTTTTAATGCTCTTTTACCAAAATCCCCCCGTTTCACCTCATATATATAAAAAAAAAAAAAAAAAAAGGACCCCGCGCCCCCGGCGGGGCTGGGGCTGTTTTGGGGTGTTATATTTACAGGGAGGCTTGGCCCCCCCAAACCCGGGGAGCCCCCGCACCCATTAAACACCCCCACGACGAGTCCAGCTGCTCGAGGCATCTTTTAAAAAACAACAACAAAAAAAAAACCCAAAAAGGGAAAAAACCACCCCAAAAAATGGTGGGAGGGTGCTGGATACAGGCACCCCTGTTTTTTCGGGGGGCTCAGACCAAGGAGCCGGCTCGGCTCTGCGCCGGCACCATGACGGGGACGGCGCCCGCCCGGGCCAAACTGGAGGGGGGCAACGAGGCCGGGGGGGCAGCCAGGTCCTGGCGGCGCAGGGGGGCCCCGTTAACGGCGGGGGGGGAGAGGTTTGGGGTGCGGCCCCCTCCCCGCGGCGGCGGGGCCCGGTAGCTGCCGGTGAGGATGGAGGCGGTGTCGGAGGGGGGTCTGGTCCCGTAGGATTTCTCCCGGGCGCCGGCGATGGAGGATAAGGTGCTGGTTTTGGAGATGGTATCCGAAGCGGGGCTCCTCGCCCACGAAGGCGTTTTGGGGGCCACGGCGTCTTCCCTGCCGAGAGGGGACAGCGTCGGAGAGATCGGCACCGGGAAAGCCCGCTGTTCCCTCTCCAGCATCCCCCCGCCGCCCGAGGTTGCGCAGAGCTCCTGGACCCCAAAAGAGGGGGGCAAGAGGGAAAGGAGGGGAAACAGAGGCGGAAAAATGCCCCCCCGTTAACTCTGAAACCTAATGATGGCTGGCAAGGGATGGACCTCTTCTCCCACCCTGTTAACTCTGAAACCTAGTGATGACTGGGCAGAGGTGGAAAGCTCCTCCTCCCTGTTAACTCTGAAACCTAGCGATGACTCCCCACAGAGGGAAACCTCCTTCCCCCTCCTGTTAACTCTGAAACTGAATGATGACTCCCCACAGAGGGAAACCTCCTTCCCCCTCCTGTTAACTCTGAAACCTAGCGATGACGGTTTGAACCTCCTTGACGGGAGGGGCACCTTACTTGATCTCATTGGCTGCCTCCTCCTGGCCGTCACGTTTCTTCCTCCGGTAGCCGACGACTCGCCGGGCGAAGAAGACGATGGTGGCGAGGGCACCCAGGGAGCCCAGCACGGCGCCGGCGATGACGGCCGTGGTGCTAGCTGCGGGAGAGAGACAGAGAGGCGGTGGTGGTGGGGGGTTCGCCTCCCTCCTTATTCCCACGGGGACCCCACGGGGACCTCGCGGGGACCGTGTCCCCCCCTCCCCGGCCCTGCGGACACGTACTCACTTGAGTGCACCTCCAGGACGATGCTGCACTCGGCCGAACCCGCTCGGTTTCTGGCCACGCAGACGTAGAGACCCGACATGGCCAGGGAGAGGTTGGTCAGCTTGAGGGTGCCCCTGTCCTGGTCTGCGGGCGAGAGATTCAGGTGCTGCCCCGCGTCCCCACCGCCCCGTGTCCCCACTGCCCTGCGTCCCCATGTCCCCGCGTCCCCACCGCCCCGCGTCCCCCTGTCCCCACCGCCCCGCGTCCCTGCATCCCTGCATCCCTGCATCCCCGCATCCTCACCTCCCTGCGTCCCCCTGTCCCAAGCTCCCCGCGTCCCCATGTTCCCGTGTCCCCACCTCCCCATGTCCCCACTGCCCCGCGTCCCCATGTCCCCATGTCCCCACCGCCCTGCGTCCCTGCATCCCTGCGTCCTCACCTCCCCGCGTCCCCACCACCCCGCGTCCCCCTGCCCCCACCACCCCGTGTCCCCACTGCCCCGCGTCCCCGTGTCCCCACCACCCCATCTCCCCGCGTCCCCGCGTCCCCACCGCCCCGCGTCCCCACCGCCCCGCACGGGGAGTGGGCAGAGTTAAGGGGACACTCCCCTGCCTGCTCGCACAGCGAGGCCAGGAATGGGCAGAGTTAAGGGGACGAAGCCGAAAGCATCCCCCAGCCGAAGCTTCCCGGGATTTTTCCCGCTCCCGGAGCCACCTTACCCTGGGCGGGGGGGAAGAAGACCTGCAGGCTGGGGGCCGCGCGCTCCCACTGGTAGATGGGCGAGGGTTTCCCCTTCTCGGAGGCGCAGCTCAACGTCACGTTGGCTCCCACGGTGGGGTTGCCGTGCAGCTGGCAGGTGGGGGTGGCCGGCGGCACTGCGGGCACCGACGTTAGTCCCGAGGGATGTCACGGCGGGGGTCAAAGGGAGCCGGGGTGACCGGCGGAGCCTTACCCAGGACGGTGAGGTTGATGACGCCGACATTCTTGCCCATGCTGGTGACGTCGTCCACCACGTTAACGGTGCACATGTACTGGCCTGAGTCGTGCTCCCGCGTGGCGTTGATGAACACCGAGATGTTGTGGGTGAGGACGGGGTACAGGAACCCCACGCGGGACTTCAGCTCCGTCTCCTCCACCTTCACCGCCCCGTCCAGGTAGGTCAGGATCTGCACGGGGGAAAACAGCCGCTCGGTCGCCTCCGGATGGTGTTGCAGGAGAAGAAACCCCCCCAAATTCCAAATTTTGGGGAGCAGCAGTTGCTGCACGAGCCCCCTCCATCCTCACCTGAGCTACCACAGCATGGGAAGGTGGGCATCTCCCCACCGTGGGCACCACGAGCAACTGCCCCATCGCGAGCATCTCCCCATGGTGGGCACCCTGAGCTTCATCATTCCCCATCACAGGCACCACCTCATCATGGGCACCTCCCCATCGTGGGCACTGCCTCATCATGGGCACCATGAGCCTCCCCTCATCGTGGGCACCTCCCCATCGTGGGCACCACAAGCACCTCTCCATCGCAGGCACGACGGGTATGTCCCCCGTCATGGGTATCTACCCATCTTAGGTACCCATGTGGTGCCCATGGCGGACATCTCCCTGTTGTGGGCACCACAAGCATCTCCCCATTGTGGGCATCTCCCCGTTGTGAGCACCATGAGCATCCCTCCATCGTGGTCACCTCCTCATGGTGGGCACCGCCTCATCATGGACACCATGAGCTTCACCCCATCATGGCCACCTCCCCATGGCGGACACCATGAGCTTCACCCCATCATGGGCACCTCACCATGGTGGGCACCACCCCATGGTGGTACCATGAGCTTCACCCCATCATGGGCACTAACTCCTCATGGGCACCTCCCCATCATGGGCACCATGAGCTTCACCCCATCATGGGCACCTCACCATGGTGGACACCACGAGCCTCACCCCATCATGGGCACCTCCCCATCAGGGACACTATGAGCTTCACCCCATCATGGTTGCCTCACCATGGTGGGCACCACCCCATGGTGAGCACCATGAGCTTCACCCCATCATGGGCACCTCACCATGGTGGGCACCACCCCATGGTGGGCACCATGAGCTTCACCCCATCTTGGGCACCTCCCCATGGTGGGCACCATGAGCTTCACCCCATCTTGGGCACCTCCCCATGGTGGGCACCATGAGCTTCACCCCATTTTGGGCACCTCCCCATGGTGGGCACCTCCCCATGGTGGGCACCATGAGCTTCACCCCATCATGGGCACCTCCCCATGGTGGGCACCATGAGCTTCACCCCATCATGGGCACCTCACCATGGTGGACACCATGAGCTTCACCCCATTATGGGCACCTCACCATGGTGGACACCACGAGCCTCACCCCATCATGGGCACCTCCCCATCAGGGACACTATGAGCTTCACCCCATCATGGTTGCCTCACCATGGTGGGCACCACCCCATGGTGAGCACCATGAGCTTCACCCCATCATGGGCACCACTCCATGGTGAGCATCATGAGCTTCACCCCATTATGGGCACCTCACCATGGTGGGCACCATGAGCTTCACCCCATCATGGGCACCTCACCATGGTGGGCACCATGAGCTTCACCCCATCATGGGCGCCTCACCATGGCAGACACCATGAGCTTCACCCCATCACGGGCACCTCACCATGGCAGACACCATGAGCTTCACCCCATCATGGGCACCTCACCACAGTGGGCACCATGAGCTTCACCCCATCATGGGCACCTCCCCATGGCAGACACCATGAGCTTCACTCCATCATGGGCACCACCCCATGGTGAGCACCATGAGCTTCACCCCATCACGGGCACCTCCCCATGGCAGACACCATGAGCTTCACCCCATCACGGGCACCTCCCCATGGCGGACACCATGAGCTTCACCCCATCATGGGCACCTCCCCGCTTGCCCCCCTCACCTGGAAGGGGTCGGCATCTTCCTTATCCAGCAGCCAGGTGACGTAGGGCTTCTTCTGGGAGCGGCTGGTGTACCAGGCCGGCAGCACCGCTTGCTGCCCCTCCACGGAGAAGACTGAGCTCGTCCCCACGTGCACCTCCAGCACGGCCGAGGAGACACCTGCCCGCGGCCGCAGAGGGAAGAAAACGGGATGTGACTCAACCCCAGCTGCCGTTTTTCCAGAAAAACCCACCGATTGTTGGAAAACCTCCCCGTTCCCGAGGGAAAACCCAACAATCCCGTGTTATCGCTGGGAGGTTGGGCCGGGAGGACATTTCTCCTCCTTCCCTGCTGTGGGAAGGGCTTTCCGGCCGCTCCGGAGGATGCAGGACAATGCCGTTCCCTCCCATCCCCGTTTCCCTCCCCCAAGATGGGAAAACCGGCCGAAAATCGGTCCCCATCCCGGGGGACCGCCGCCTTTCCCCAAGGGGCTCCAGCGGCCGGATGCCCCCCTTTCGCTCAGTATTGGGGTGCCCTGACCCCCACCTGATGCTGCACCGGATCCTCCATCCCATGGGATTTATTTTTTGGGAAGGGGGGCACCCCTATGGACCCCCACCTGCCCTCCTCATCATCCCAGCATCCCCCCCTTCTTGCTGCCGGTGCTAAACTGGGATTATTCCCAGGTGGCCTCCGCTGACCCCTCCATCCCATCCCATCCCATCCCATCCCATCCCATCCCATCCCATCCCATCCCATCCCCACGTCCCCTGCATCCCAGTAGCTCCCAAAACCCCACTGGGAGGAGGCAACGGGATACGTGCCGGTACTGGAGGATGCTCGGCTCCGGGGGAAGATTATTCCCCGGCTTTGCCCGTAAAGCTCAGCCAGAAAATTAATCGGCTCAGGCGAGGTCGGGTTTGTGCCGGGTTTTTTTTTTTTATCCCGGGGGAACGCCGCATCCCGGCGGCTCCATCCCTGCATCCCACCCATCGATCCGTGTCCCTGCCTGGCCCCGGTCCTGCCAGTGGCCCCAGGGATGCTCTGGATCGGGATGCGGGAGGGAAAGGATGACGCTACCCCTGCTGCTGCCTGGGATTTGGGGAAAAATCCCTGGTTTTGAAGGATTTTGGGAGCCTCCGATGGCCTCGGCCTCTTCCCTATGCTTTTAATTCGAGTTTTCCAGGGTGGGAAGAGGAAAACACGGCGCTGGGGGGTATTTTTAGCCTCCTCCCCGCATCCGTTCATCCCCCCTCCCGGCAAGGCATCGGCGCGGTTTCCGGACGGAGCCTTCCAGCTCCGGCCAGGAAACTCTGCTCCGGCTGATAAAGTCTTCCCAGGAATTAAAAAAAAAAAAAAAAAATATATACATTAAAAAAAAACAATCAAATTTCCCTTCTCTGGTGAAAAACTGGGAGAAATTAGGCCCGGTCTGGTGAGGATGCTTAAAAATAGCTCGTCCGGGCTAAGAACATAAACCCTTAAGTCCTGGAGAGGAGGGGAAAAATTGCCGCCGGGGGCTGGGGACAGCAGCGGGGGCAAAATAATTCCTATTATTATTATTATTATTATTAATGCTAATAAGCGATGGTAGAGAATAAAATAGGTGGTAGGGAAAAAGAAGGGTGATTGTAGGGGAGTTTTATGTTATAAAGAGAATTGGATTGGATTTGGATGTAGGAAAATATATGATATCTAACGATTCGATTGCAATTTCTAGAATAAAATCGATAATAAATAATATATGTTCTATAATAATGATATATACACATATATTTTTATGAAATAGCGATAATAGTGGGGATTTGATAGTGATAATAGTGATCATAATAATTATAATAATGATAATAGTAACAGTAATAATGCGATAGCAATGATAGTGATAATAATAATGATGCTAAGGATAATTTTTAGAATAATAATATAATTCATTAATGATGCAGATGGCATCCCAGCTCCTAAACCTCCCCAACAGCCGGGAAAATCCAGGTTTTTTTCAGCCCGGCTCCTCCGTCATTATAAATATAATTGGATTAAATTTAGATAAGATAGAAGAAAATAATAGGATAGCTAATAATTATATTGCAACTTTTAGCATAAAATAGATAAAATGTGATATACGTGATATAATAATTATGAATAGAATGGTATTTTTGTAAGAATAATTATAATAGTTGTAATAATGATAATAGTGACGGTGGTAATAATAATATTAATGATAATAATAATAATAATGATAATAATAATGATAACAATGATAATAATGATAACGATAATTAATAATGATAATTAATAATGATGATAATGATGATTAATAAATAATAATAATAATAATAATTATTATGTTCATTAATTATGCAGATGGCATCATTAAATGATGCGACAGCTCCTAAACCTCCGTGCACCCCCAATAGCCGGGAAAATCCAGGTTTTTCAGCCCATCAGCCTCATTTTGGGGGGTCAAAAAAGGGCGATGGGTCAAAGGGCGCTGCGGGTCCCCGGGAAATCCGGGCTCCGGAGCGGGAAAAGATGCTCCGGCACCGGCCAGGGTTTTCCCCTCGCACCCCCAGGCATGAAAACAGCCCCGTGTGTCTCAACCGCGGCAAAACCACCAGCGCCCGCCGCAGGCCGGGCTCCCCGTGCTCTCACCGGGGCACGTTAACTCTGAAACCTAATGATGACTACGTTGCTAGCGCTCTGGGGCTGCAGCTTTTCTCAGTCAGCCATAAACCGTGGCGACAGGCGAGAGCGGCTCCATCATCTCCCACCCAGCACGTTGGGGATGGATCCGGATCTGGAAGATGCTCGCTTCCTAAAAATCCCCTTTTTCTTGCAGAATTCCTCCCCAAATTCCTCAAAATTTGACCCTAAAAAGGGAGAGCCGGGGCTCGAGTTGCGGGCACGGGACCGAACCCTTTGGCATCAGCCCCGGCTTTAGCCACCTCGCCACTTCAAATCCTCTAATGCTTTAACCAGATCGAAAAAATTAAGCCGCTCCCGGCGCTCGTACGCATATCGGCGGGGGGGGACGGGGACCTCGGGACCTCCCGGCTCCTATTTGGGCTGAAAAACCTTGATTTTTATCCAGCCGCCCCGAGCTAAGCACCTGCCCGGGTGTTTTCCCTCCGCTCCAGCCCATCTGCTGGGATTTTTTCCCTACGGAAGAAAATACTTTTCTATTTACCTTTAAAAATACCTTCCATTTTTTTCCCTATGGAAAAAAATCTTTAAATTTATCTTTAAAAATATGTTTTTTCCCTATGGAAAAACAACCTTTAAATTTACCTTCCGATTTTTTTTCCCGATGGGAAAAAAACCACACCTTTAAATCCCCGTGCAACCACAGCAACCTCGATATCAAACCCCGCTCCTATATTAAACGCCCCATCCTTATCTAAAATCCCATCCTTTCGCCCCAAAAAAAAGCTCCTTCCCGGCTCAAGGCTCAGCCTGAACCCCTCAAAAAAAGGCATTTCTCCCCAAAAAAGGCATTTCCCCCCCCAAAAACCCCCACCCGATGCTATAAGCTATTAACTGTAGGGGGAATTAAAGGCTGGAGGCGGCTGGGGTTTGATGACCCCGCTCGATAGGATTAAGGCGCTGGAGTCATGTGAAACCCAGACCCAAATTAAATCCCAAGAGCCCAAGCTTGGGATTTAAAATACACAGCGGGAATCTGGCCGGAAAAAACGACCCCTAAAAACCTTGGAAAAAGGTCAAGGAGCGTCTCGGCGATGTGACGCAGCCACCCGGCTTTTTTTTTTTTAATTTTTGGGGGATTTTTTTTTTTTCCCTTTTCTTCCCTTAACTCTATTTATAAACGGGCAGATAGGAGATGCCGGGCTGCGGAGCGGCGTCCGTTGGGAAAATCCCCGGCGGCTTTTCTCACGACCCCGGAGGAGGGGGGGGGGCAGAAAGGGCCGTATCCTCCGGAGAGACCAAATTTGGGAAAAAAAAAATTAAATAAAATAATAATAATAATAATAATACGTGACTTTGCTATAGATAGAAAAGCGCTTTAACCCCTGATGTAGGAGGCGGCGGCGATGGGATTGGGGATGGGATGGGGATGGGATGGGATGGGATTGGGGATGGGAATGGGGATGGGAACGGGGATGGGATTGGGGATGGGAACGGGAATGGGGATGGGAAGGGATTGGGGATGCTGAGCATCACCCCTCGTTTTGCTTTTCCCCGTCCTGATCCCGTACGGATCCCATAGGGTGGGGACGGGATGTTTGAAATCAAACGTAAAAGGAAAAACAACCCCATTTTGGGCTCAAAAGCGGCTTTTTACTGCATTTTTGTGCTCTCGCTCCCTACAGCATCGCGTCCCGGGACTCGGGCCTGACTTTTTTGGGGGGATCCATCACCACCCCGCACCAATTTACGCCGTCGGGATGCGGCGAAGGAGCAATGCCGGTGGGATTGAAGGGCGAAGCCACCCCCGTTGCCTCATCCCAACACCTTTACGTTCATTTTTCTGGCGGATAAAACCCTTCAAGGAGCAAAAAGCAGCGGCTCCAGGAGCAGGGACCCCCACCCAGCGTCCCGCCAGGGAGGAAACGCCGCTGCCATTGTTTTTGGGGCCGTTTCCTTTCCCCAAAGGCCTCTCCTTCACCGGGAACGCCAAGGGATGTTTCCCTTTGGAGCAACCCTGGCTCCAAAAATAAAAAAAAAAAAAAAAAGACTCAAATCGGGTTGGAAATTAGAATTAGGGGGGTAAGGAGGGGAAAACCCCGTCGACAGAGAGGGGATGAGACCCCCAAACCGGCTGGGGTGGCCTTGAAGTAAAGAAGGGAGGCGGCAGGGTTTTAGCATGGGGAAAAGGAAAAAAAATTGATTTTTTTTCCGCCCGCCGCCATGCAGGGAGGTGAATTATCGGCTTCGCCACCCCGGGGTCCCCGAGGTCCCCCCCGGGGTGGCTCTGGGTTTGGGGGGCTGGAAGGGGCTCCAAGGAGCGAAGTGGCTTTTCCCGGGAGACCCAAACAGGGGCACCCCAAAGAGGGGATGGGGTGGATTGGGCCCCCCCACCCCAGCACCCATTGGGGATTGGGGGCCCGGAGAGGGACCCGTGGGTGCTGTCACCCCCCCGGTACCCCCCAAGTCCTGTCCGCTGGCCCCCTAAAAGCTCCCCAGGGGCCTGCCCGGTGGTCTCCGGCCCCCGTGCATCTTGCTGGGTGCCCCCCGGGCTGCTCCGTGCCCTGCCCGGTGCCCCCCCGGTACCCCCGTGTCCTTCCCAGTGACTCCCCAGTACCCCCGGGTCCTGCCCAGTGCCTCCCCGGTGCCCCCGGGCTCCTTTCCCGGTGCCTCCCTGCTACCCCCGGGTCCTGCCCGGTGCCCCCGGATCCTTTCCCGGTGCCCCCCCGCTACCCCCGGGTCCTGCCCAGTGCCTCCCCGGTACCCCGGCTCCTTTCCCGGTGCCTCCCCACTACCCCAGGGTCCTGCCCAGCTCCCCCGGGTCCTGCCCGGTGCCTCCCCGGTACCCCTGGATCCTTTCCCGGTGCCTCCCCGGTACTCCCGGGTCCTCCCCGGGTCCTTTCCCAGTGCCCCCCCGGTACCCCCGGGTCCTCCCCAGTACCACGGGGTCCTGCCCGGTGCCCCCCCGGTACCCCCGGGTCCTCCCCAGGTCCTTTCCCGGTGCCCCCCCAGTACCGTGGGGTCCTTCCCGGTGCCCCCCCGGTACCCCGGGTCCTTTCCCGGTGCCCTCCCCGCTGCCCCCCCCTCCCGCCGCCCCCGGGGCTCACCCAGCAGCGCCGCCAGCGCCAGCGCGGCCCGCGGCAGCGCGCCCATCCCCGGAGCCGCCGCCGCAGCAGGTGCCGGGGAACCGGGGACCGGAGGGGGGGGGCCCCGCCCCGCAGGTGGGGGCGTGGCCTCCGGGACGGGCGGGGCCTGATGGAGGGGCGGGGCCTGATGGAGGGGGCGGGGCCTCTTCCCATCCCACCCCACCCCACCCCACCCCACCCCACCCCCGGGGGGGGGTGACCCAGCCCCAAGCAGTGCCCCCCCCCCCTCCCGGTCCAAACCACCCCCCCCGAACACCAGCCAATTATTAATTATTAGGGTTCTTATTAATTAATGATGATATTAGGGTTAATGGGGGGGTGCCATGCCGCACCCCAATGTCACCCCCCAGGGTGACCCTGAAACCCCCCCCCCAGCCGCATCCCGCCCGCAGCACCCCCTCCAGCACCCCTCGCCCGACAAACACATTAATCCTCAAAAATAAATTTCAAACCATCCTTTTTCGGGGGATTTTTGACCCCTGGGGATCAAGCTCCCCGATTTTAGGGAATCCCGGGGCTCGGCCGAGGTTATCCCGGTCCTCGATCCCAGCGGGGTCAGATCTGGAAGTGGGAGAGGAGAGATTAGACGGCGGCGGAGGAGGAAGGGGGGGGAATTAATCCCTTCTCGCCCTCGTCTCCCCCCAGTAAATCCAGCCTGGCCGCCGGCAGCATTGCAGGATCCCAGGGGAGCCAGGAGGCTTTGGGGGGATCGACCCGGCCCGATCCCACCGGGATCTCCCCTTTTTCCCCGCTGGCAATCTCACCTCCTGCTCCGTCCGACGCCTCCCTCGCGGCTCCCGGCGGGGGCTCTTTGGGGCAACTCCCCCGATTTTGGGGCGATTCCCCCTTATTTCGAGCGCTGGGAGCAGCGACCTCCTCCTCTTCCTCTCTCCGCCGTCTCATCCGAAGGCAACGATCCTCACATTTTCCATTTCGGGCATCTCCGTAGGGAAAAAAATCCGGTTCCAACGGTGCTCCCCCGCCATAAAATAAACAAATTAAACATTTCTCCCCATAACGAGCCCCGGAACAAAATCCCGGTGGAAATATCCCAGGAGAAGCCCTCCGTAAATTCCCCCCCTCGAGGAGGAGAAAGACATTCGCCGAAGCCCGGACGATGTTTGCTTGATTTTATTAGGACCGACACATTCATCGTATGTCACAACTTCACCGATCGATGAGCTTTTGAAAATAAAAAACAACCGAAACCGCCAGCGCCAGCCAGCGAGATAATGGGGTTTATATAGCAACACGTCTGAAAAAGGCATTAAATGCGTCCTCCCCCGGCCCCGTGTCCCTCCCGTCCCCGTGTCCCCCCCCCCCAGACCCCCCTTCCCCGTTCTCACAGCTTTGATTGTATCCATAAGCACGGTTCGACCAAAAAAAATAATAATAATAATTAAAAAAAAAAAAGTTTCCCAGCTGCCAGGTTATTCTCACAAAGAGGCTAACTAGAACTCCAAAAAAAAAAAAACCCCCAGAGAAAACCAAAAAAAAAACCCAAATAAAAAGAAAAATAAAAAGGCCAGGAATTATTTTAATGTTAAAAAATAAAATAAAATAAAAGCGGATATGGCAACGCTACTAGTAAAGTGGAATACATCACAGAAACCAAAGTCTTTTTGCAGGCAACACTGTTCGGAGAGAGGAGAACACTTGACGGGTGAAAAAAGTGAAGTTCTAAATTATATACAATAGTATCTAAGGGTGGCTTTGAAAAACAGTCTCCTTTAACGTGATTCAAGGTTTAACTTGCCGTTATCTATTGCTTATTTATTCAGATCCGTAATAACACTTAAGAGACGGATGCGTAAAAACGAGACACCGTGGAATAAAGAAAAACCAACAAAACCCCAGCTTTTCGTATGAAAACGCCACGTGTACGCGCTTGTCCGATGTGGAATGTACCTACAGTCGTTTCACGGGCCGGGGGTTTCTCCTCGCCGCGCCGCTCCGGTGGGAAAAGCGGCCGGGCCGGCCGGCAAGGGAGGCGTCTGGCTTGCTGGGGATGAGCTCCTGGAAAGCGCCCCGCAAGCCTCTTATCACCCCAAAAACTCGTTTCCAGGCGGAAAAGTCCGACTTGCCCGGCTGTGAACGGACAGGATCCGAAAGCGTCTGGTAGCGAGATGGAAAAAAACGGGCGGAACGCCCTAATCCTTATGAAGGACGAGACTCAGTTGTTAAATTTTAAGGGGTATCCGATGGCTTTTTCCAGGCACTCTACCAAAGAGCCGGCGGAAAGAAAATCCCTCTCCACTTCCACAAATTTGATATAGATGGATTTGGGCGAGACGCCGGGCTCTACGACGCAGTTCTGAGATAAAAAGGCGTTGATCCCGACCCAATCTTTGCTGAAGGTTTTGGTGTTTGCCTGAAAATGTAAAAACAGGCACTGCTGGAGAGTCCGGACCTCAGCGATGCCGAGGTAACAGTAGATAATCCGGGCGGATTCCATATCCACCCGGAGGGAGGCTTGCGGGGAAGGGACCTCCAGCTCCCCTTGAGTCTCGTTGCCGGGATCGGGCCCCCGGTGCTCGGCCAGAGGGGAGGGGGGTTTCTCGTGGCACTCTTCGTAACCGATGGCGTACAAGCCGGGGCTTTTGGGGATCCCTCCCGGTAATAAATACTGCACGACGTTGCCTCCGGTGGGTTTGGAGTGAGCGATGGGTATCCAGTCGATCTCCATGTGCAGCTCCAAGCACCTGGCTTCGCTGATGGTGATCTCCAGGAATTTGTAATAAACGTTTTTCCAGTTCATTTTCTGCACTCTGGTCATGATAACCCGACCCTCCGGTTTTTCCGAGTTGAAATATTCCCGGAGTCGCTTGCCGAGGGGTACCTGCGAGCTGATCTCGGCGTAGTGGTAACGAATATCCTCCTTCCAGCGGGTGTTGTAACCGATGCCGAAAATGGCCAGTTTGTTAGAAAGATGGAGCCTGGAGAAGTCCGTCCAGCTCTGAAACAGCTCCCACTTCAACTGGACCGACTCCAAGATTTGCATAATATTCTGCATGACGTCGCGCTTCCTGGAAATTAAAAGACACGGAGAGAAGGATAAAGGCGTCAGTAAACCGGAGCCGCGAAACCATCCCGGCCAACGCACCCACCTTCGGAAAATACAGATCCGATAGTTTGGGTTTTTTTTAATCCATCTCGGCGAAAACAAAGAAAAACCCAACCCAAACTCCTGCTGATATCTCAAGCGAGCCACGATCTCTGCTGGAAATGAGATTTCATGCAAAAAGTTCGGCGGGAGATAAGCCGGTAAAGAAAACGAGAGCCAACAAATCCCCAAATTCAGCTTCCGAGAAAGATTCCTGCTCTTCCCAACCCCAAAAAACCACGCGGTGGAAATGTCCCGCTCCTACCTGCGCCGCTTCAAAGCGATTGCAAGCAAACGCGAGTCTGGTACCGATAAATAAACTCGGAGTTATTCCTTAGAGCCGTGCGTTCCCATCGGCACGCCGTCTGGCACAGGCGACCGGAGCTGCGTCCCTAATTTGCAAACCCAACGCCTCCGCCTTGTCGGGACTCCGAAATTAATGCGAGGGAACGGGGCTGGAATGATAAAAAACGCAAAGCAAGCGCCGAGCCGCTCCGAAAAGCTCGGTCCCGATGCTCCAGGCACCGACCCCGCGGAGCGGAAGATGCCAGTGAAGGCGCCCGGTGCCTGGGCACAACCGACGCCGTAACCGGCCGCGCGACGGGCGGCAGAAATCCCCCTGCATATCCAATAACGAAATCCCGGAGTTTTTTCGTGCCCGGTAATGCCGCCGGCATCGAAGACGAGTTTCCACGGAGAGGCTGACACTTGGCTAAGCGCTCGGGAGAGAGCCTGAAGCGAGCTGGAACAGCTTCCTCCGGGATGAATGAGAGGCTTCGGGCGTAATTAGCTAGCGGGGAGAATTGCTCGTTTTAGGAGTTATTGTCCTATAATCAAAGCTGTAGGAAGATAACACGACTCGTTTGGTAACGGAGAAACCTCTCCAGGTCCAACAAACGGGACTGAAAAGCTGGCTCCCCGCAGCTCTCCTCCCTTTTAGCTGCTGCGCTGCGTCGGTAAAGCCGAACCGCAAGGGGATGGGGGTCACTGAATCCCCGAGGATCCGTCCCTCCTCCTCCCACGTCCCAGCGGGAGAGCGTACCGCGTCTTCACTCCCCGCTCTGCTCACACTGGTTTTATTCTGCACGCGGGAACTTCCCTCCTCTCGTGGGCTCCTTCCCAGCGTTCGCAAAGATCGCTCCAACTCCCTAAAATCAGCTTTTTCTGACCAGCTCCCGACGGAGTCAAGACTGGTGAGGGCCGCGAAGGTCTTTAAGAGCAGATATGACACCGCACAGGGATACGCCTGGGGTTGAGACATTGACGGGTGCATTTCTGCCCAATATTTATTCAATATTTATTCCTACGTGGATCGGAAGGTCGCTTTTTCCGTCGTATTGATGTTCAAAGAAACTGGGAGCTGCAGAGCCTTCCCACGGTGCTGGAGAGGTCCAACCTCACAGCCTCTCCTGTCAAAAAACCCGCTTTTATAGGCGTAAATATAACGCGCGTGATGTTGAGACGGTTCTCCAAGCGCTGGTTTGTCCTTTAGGCGATCCGGTGCCGCCGGGGCAGAGCGAAGGCGCCGGGTTTGGGACCAGAGAGCTCCGTGTCAAGCGGTTTGAGGCACGCCAGCTCTGCAAAGCCGAGCCTCCCAAAGCCGGGCTGAGATTGCTCGCTCCTCGCCGCGACGGCAGGGACCGCGTCCATCAGCCCGCCGCCCTCTCCCAACCAGCTCCTGGCAGCATCCACACCCGAAGATTCCCGGATCGACCTCAAAAGGCCTTTTGGCAAGCGCATCTCCGCCAGGATCAGAGCGTAACCGCGTTTCTCGAGCGCCACGGAGGGGACCTGCTCGGCAAGCAGAGCCACGTTGCAGCCAGGGGGTTTTAAAAACGCCTGTCGCATCGTCAACCACCTCCCATTCCTTATTTTAAGTTACTTCTGAGGAGTTATTTCCCCTTTGCCCTGGCTAGCAGCGAAGGAGAGAAACACCATACAAGAAAAACGCGTATTTACCCCAAATCCGTTTATATTTACATACAAATGCTGAACTGTTTCAAAGTTTCCAGCTTCCCCGACGCTTCTTCGGATGCTGAGCAGCGCAGCATTGCTACGCTTGGAAAACGTCTTTTTTTCTTAATTTTTGGAAGTGGAAATTCACTTTCTGGGGACCAGATGGGCAAGGGGACCAGACGGACAAGGGGCCTTGGTGAGCGCTGGCTTGGCACTTGGTTCAGTAGCGCGGAGCCTGTGTTTGATCGCTGTTACACGCTCATTCGACTCAAGACAGACAGCTGAACGCGATTTAAAAGTCCCATCCAAACCCAGAGACGGGAGAAAGCAGCGTGGGTAGATTTTCATTCAACAGTGGAGGAACAGAGCTAAGGGAAAAAAAAAAAAGAGCCCCCACCTTTATTAATTACACTATAAATATTCTGGCTAAGTTTAGTTCAGCATAAAATAGAGCTGAAGCTCTGGTGAAAAAAAAAAAAATTAGTCACTCATCAAACCGCTCCTGCTGGGAAGAGGAATAATTTCACTAGAGATGATCTCCGGCAGCACCTCGCGTACGGGAGAGGAGAAGGGCTTTGCACGGAGGGAATCCATCGCTTCGAGCACGAGGCAGCAAGAGGGAAAAGGCGATTTGAAAAAGCGCTGCTTTTCGGTTTTAGCGTCTCCTCTTCCCGCTTACACCAGCGGTCGCCCCGCTGAGCTTCGCTTTCCCAGGCTCTATCCAGCATCTCCTGGGCAGAGGTAGAAGCTGTAAGAGTCAAATTGTTACCATTATTTCTTTTTTGAGAGAAAAATCTGAGCTAGGAGAGGTTTGACCCTGTGTCAGCGCCGCGTGTCACAGGGCAATCTCATTTTTCATCTGCCGAAGGTGCCCTAGAGCTGGCCGTGACCCTAGCGTCAAACCACGACCTCTGTGCCGCAGACCGCATTTCTTTCTCCTCGGAAGCTTTTGCAACTCAAATGAGGAAAGACGTGGCGCAGATTTGTTTTAAGGCGCTGTTTCCAAACAAAACCAGACTTCAAGGAGGCTGAAACAGCCGGTTTCAGTGAAGGACCCAGCTCCCCAAGCTCTTTCTCGTTCATCTTCACAAAGCCCACAGCGAATAAAACCACTCCTCAAATGAATTTAAAATAGCAGAACAGAGTCTTAAGCAGCGTTTCAACTTTTCAAAACAGTTTATTTGCAGGCAGCAGCATGCCAAGGGGATGGAACAGCAGAGCCGATGTGGGGAAGAAGAGTCCAGCTGACGGAGCACGGGACCCGGACGCAGCTTACCTATTGCTCTTCACTTCCTACGCCGCTGAAAATAAGGCAACCCGGGCAATACGGGAAATCTTTATGTCTTTGGAGACCAGTTATTTCCTACCTGAAGCTAAAAGAGGCAGCGCTGTCCGTGCTAAGGTGCCGTGCAGCTTGCTCAGAGATACAACGCCTTAGGTTTGCTGGTGCACGATGAGGTCTCGGCGCCGGCCGAGCCGGCAGGAGCTGAACCCCGCGCAGGCGGCGGGAGCGAAGCGAGCTGCCGCTCTTTCTGCGGGTTTGCGGGCAGTCGATAGCAACCGCAGATTCACACCCATGTGTTTTGTCAGGAAAAGAAGAGCCAGAAGAAATTCCAGCGAGCTCGGCGACATGTTTCCCATAGCGAGCATCTTCGCGGCATTCTCCCACCCTCTGCTAGGAAAATAATGTCACGGCGCACATCTGCTCCCGTAGTTTTCCGCAAGCTGTTTAGCTCCCCAAAATCCCTCCAAAAATCCTTCCAAAATCCCAGAGGAGGGAAAGCGATAAGCAAAGGCAAGATTTTGAGCACGACACATGCTTATAGCCCGGCATCGCCACGCCGTCATTTCTCCATGTCAAAAATCGCAGCACGCGGTTCGGCGAAGAATTTGAATGCCCTGCCACTCCCTCCCATTTTATGGAGATTATTTCTGCTGAAAATCTGCACGTGACCAAAAACGCTGACAAACTGAAGCCCTGCCTTCTTTGAAGTAAGTTATACGTATTTTAAAACGCTGGCCAAAGAGATGAAAAAGTTTGGCATCTATTTATCATCTGCGGCTTTTAAGAATAGCTGCAATCTTATTTTTGGAAGATAATAAATAAATACCCAGCTTATCTTCGTATTGGCCATGCTTCTCCTGACTGCTTTTAATCTACTAAGTCGGAGTTTAAAAGTTCCTTGCTCTCCTAGCGGGGGGAAAAAGTTAATTTTCAGCAAATCTGTGTTGGAAGATGCTTTGTGTTTCCACTGAGCGCGTAAGGTGGGCTTACACCTGCACGCTTCACAAAACGCCCCAGAATTCAGAGATTTCTGTGCATTTTAGAGGGAACTTGGGAGGGAAAAAACACAACCAAAAAAACTCTGAAAAATCTAATCTACCAAATCTAATCCAGCCGTCCATCTACAGAACAAAACCTGGAAAGGAAGATTCAGGCAGTGCGAGCCTCCACCTCAGAAAATTCAGGATTATTTACTATGCAATGCCCTCAAGCAGGCCTCGAAAGGTAAAATCATCCCAGAACAGCCCACAGAAACTGTTCAAAGAGGCGATAATCATGTTCACACTGGAAAAAGTTGGTTTTCTCCAGTTCACCTCTGAATTTGAGAGCCAAACTGAATTTGCTCCACGTTAAGAAAAAAGTCACCTTCGGGTACCGTGAAAATCCATCTGAAGGGAGGAGTTTGATGAAGCTAGGCCGTGACAACGGAAGCTTCTTTTTATTTTTATTTTTTTTTAGGTTTTGGAGGATTTTTTTTTCATTTAATTACAGTAAAAAGCCTCTGTTGCCTTACTATTACAGGAGCTGGTTTTCCAGCGTAGGAAATACCAGATTGACTTCAGATGACGCTGCGAATTAGCTCGTGCACGGAAGCCACCCAGAAGGGTCCGCGAGCCCATTTGCCATGGCTCGCTCCCATCGCGGACAGATTTACAGCCACCCTGCAGGTTTTAAAACCCTAAAGGTTGGAAGAAAGCAGCCCCGGTCCGAGTAAGTACGGCACAATTCCTTTCATTTTTTAAAATGCTCCGTGTTATCGTTGGCAAGGCGAGGGAGATTCGCGTGCTCAAAGCATTCGAAATGCTGCGGTATTCGTCAGATTAAATAGATCCAAAAGGTTACATGTCAGCTCTGGAAAGTTATAAAAATAATAAAAATAAAATCACGAGCTTTGGCATGCCTTCCCACCGAGGAGGGGGAAGGCGTGAGCTTTTCTTGTGAGCGTTACTCCCTCCAGGCCAACAGTACACACTGCTACGGGGCGCTGGGTCCCTCTTCTCCCTCTTTCTTTCCTCTATTCCTCCTCTATTCTCTTTTTTCCTTACAGCCAAAGGGGCAAACTTCAGGTAGATGGAAAAAGAAAAAAGAGATTACAAATAGATCCTCGTGTCACAAAACCCGCACGCAGCCCCAACGGATCCGACGTGTATTTTATCCGCATTTTAAGTCCTGGCATTCGTGTAGTAAAGTCTTGTTTCACTGAATGACGAAGCCAAGAGACAGAGTTGTGAAGCTTTTCAGATGTTCTGAGGTAACTGGAATAATGCATAAAGCAGATTCAACTCTATGAATAGTCTTGCACAATGTATTTATAATTATAATCAGAAGTTTCAAATATCCTCCCCTCCTGCACAACATCTCTAGGGAAATACATTCCAGGGTAAAACATTCATAAATTACTTACTGCGTGTCTTCTGAAGATTCCTGCTTTATCTTTAATGTTCTTTTTGTGGTGGGCATTTCATCTGAAAGGTAAAATTCCAAGACAATTATATTTTAAATAACGCTACTGGGGCTTTTTTTTTTTTTTTTTAAAAAAAAAAAGGCTGAAATTAAGAATAAATAAATAAAAATTCGAAGTTGCTTCCTAGGCCAGGCAGTCCGCTAAGTTCTGCACGAGCCAGCTCCAGTTCCTAAATCCTCCATAACTGAATATTATTTTTGTTTTCTTAGAAGCAATGTGATCAGTTAAGATCTGAATCTGTCTCTGCAAGTGCAAAACCTTTGAAAGACAAGACCACAATTCCCGCTCTTAAATCACAAATCCATTTAATTGCAAACTACATCGTTTAAAAAATGGAAAAAGAAAGAAAAAGGGCTGTTCTGCTTTCAATGGCACATTTGAAGAGCAGGCACCAGAACAAATGCATCTGTATTCCATTTGGATGTTGTGTGCTAAATGCTTTTCTCCTAACTTCTCTGAGTGTTAAGAATATCGCACACAAACATCTCCGATTTGCCTGAAGGAAAACGGCGGCGAACCAGGCGACCACCGTTTGACTCACCGGAACGAGTCAAACTAGATAGAATTAGCTGTCGTTTCCATACGTTTTGTAACGCCATCTTCTCCCCGCCATTTCTCTCCCGCCTATTTCTGACTTTTAAATCCCCTGGGGAAGAAGCCTCAGAGAACCAGAACGCCGTTACCAGCCAACTTGGAAATTTTAACGTTCAACTGCGATTTAAGCCTCTTCCAAAGCATCCCAACTCACCAGTCCCCTGAACACAAATGCGTACAGATAACGTGACTGCACCTCCTCTCCCTGTTTCATCCTACAAATCACGAGGGGCGGGAAAAAAAAACAAACTCATCGCACCAAGAGCCTTTATCCAATTCACCATCCAACGTTCTCCGTTGAAGTTGATCGACTTAAAGTTTCCGCCGGGAAAATAACCCCCTCGCTCAGGCAAGGGAGGAGCACGCACCGGTAAGATCGGTGGCTCAAGAGATAGAAAAATACTTCCAGAAGCCCACTTCTTGACAACACTGCTCAGGTCAGCGTGCGTTTTCCATCAAGAATGTGGTACCTTGCTCTGTTTGACAAAGTTCGATAAGCCACAGGCAACAGGCAAATCTCCCAATTCATTAATATATTGGTTCTTAGGCAGAGACACCAATAATTCAGGCAAGAAAAGCATGCGGAGCAGTTTGCTTTAGGTCTCAATCCTGGAGTGTGAGCTTGCTTGCCTTTTTTTTTTTAATTTAAAAAAGGCCACGTATCTGGATATAAGCATATTTATATATTTAAAACAAACATACCAGATAGGGTATATAGGAAGAAGGAGCAACATTTACAGTTATCGGTATTAATAGCGGTGGTCTGAAGACCTGTTCATAATTTAAAGTCTTTGAATGGTAACCCTGGGCTCAGCTGGTGCCCAAGGACCTCCTCCAAAGCGGGGTCCTGCTAAAAGGGAAAATATCGCCCTGATCCCATGAGGGGAGTAGGACTGAGCAGGGAAGGAGAGACAGGGAACGTGCTGCCACCTCCTCCTCCACTGGTTGCGGCCACGCGGCCCTTCCACTCACTGGGCTCTTTAAACTCAAGTCCTGAGCCTAAAAATACTTCGGTTTTGCTTTTGATGATGAATTTCTTTCCCTTTTCTCCTGGAGGACGTCAGGTGTTTAGCATCTGGAGCGCATTATGTTCGAAACGTGAAAGTCAGTACCGAGATATATGTGTGAGATGGGTATGAGCACAGAGCGGAGGTAAAATCCGAGGATGGAGATGTGCCAAGATGGGATTTCTTACCCAGTTCCTGTTCGCCGGTCTGGTAGCAATGAAGATCCTGACTGTGGTTTCCCCAGTCCTCCTGCGAATACTCCTCCATCGTGCTGCCGTCCGACTCCAGCTCCTGGTACAAGCCACTGCTGTTGATGAGGACGGGCTGGCAGGGCTGGGAATCCCATCCTCCCTGCCCAAACACTTGCTCCAGCTGTTCAAACGTGTAGCTGCTTTTCCTCTTCCCCACGCCGTGCTCCTTCACGCGGCTGTAGCACCTGCGAAGGGTCTAAGACAGAAAAAAAATGCGGGTTAATCCAGCGGCGATGGGTTGGAAGAGCAGACATTCACTTGCAGACAGTTACACGGCTGCTAGGCAGAGTTTAGGGTGGTTTTTTTACTTCTGCTGATCAGTATTTGCCCCACGCTCACGAGCTAAATGCAACGCTCCCGAATTAATCTACGCCGGCCAGGAAGCATCGTACGTATCCGACGTTCCCGCTGCAGCAATTTAGCATTAACATCTACGACACGGGACAAAGTCGCGTAGCAGCGACAGGTTCGTCAGATTTAACTCGGGTGATTTATTCTCTTCCCCGCTTCAAAAAACAAAAATCCCCAGATCTGCTATGTAACGTAGGAAAAAAAAAAATAAAAATACCAAGAGATCCCCAGTCAGAGATACCAACGAGCCAAGAAAATGCACACCTACTACGAGGAGGAGAAAGCAGAGCCGGTGTTGTGCCCGCAGCTTGGAGGAGGTGAAGCGGGGAGGAGAGAGAAAGGAAAAGAGAAAGAAGAGTCCCCCAAAGCAAAGAGGGTCCAACCTTCCTCACTCCGGTAAGAAGACACAAGGTACAAAATGTATATGCCTAAGCTATTCAGCTAGGAAAATATATATTACTTACATATTTTGCATTCCTTACTAACTCACTCTGCCTCTTGTGAAGCTGCTGAAATTTAAAAGAGGTCAAATCAATAATGCTCCAAATCCCCAGACTTCAATATCAAGCATTAAGTAAGAAACAATACTGCGATGGCTCTAACACGTCTTTAAAATGACCGCTGAGGCCGAAACCTCCCATAAAGACAGATGCAAAAACCTGGTCTACTTGCGGTGATCCCTTTAGCATCCCGCACTGACGGCCGAGCCGCTGCATCGCGGTCGCCACGCGACAGCGATGCAAAGCTGTGTAAGCCTACGATTTCCATCCGCATTTCCCCCCGATCCGGAGCGACACGCGCAAATATTTGGGAGGAAAAAAAAAAAAAAAAAAAAATCTTTATGCGCATCCCTCAACGTGGTTTTAACTCTATGTTTTGAAAGATCACGATGGGCCCCCGGTTTGCTGGATCTTGATGGTTTTCGGATTGGTTGAGTGCTAGAAAACATTGTTTTTCATATTAAATTTATCAGATTGCTCAGGTTCTAGCTTCAATGGTAAAGCCGCCTCTGGAGTTCAAAAGAGGCATTAATTTGGGGAGGCTAGTCCTGTCACCTTGCTTTCTGGAGGACTGGAAGAGATTTCAAGCGCACATCATTGCAAAAACCACTTGTTTTTTCCCCCAAAAGGAACCTTTACATCTCCAGAAAGCTCGAACCTACCTAATGCTCCTCATATACCGGTTTAACAGCATCAGCGGGAAAGGAATACATTTCTAACCAGTTGCCTCGTGATATTCAGAGCCCTGGGGGCAGAAGCAAAACTGCTAAGCAGCAAGTCAGTTTTACCCTGCTGTTTCAAAAAAAACACACACACACACACACAAATAAAAAGAAAACACCAAATTAAAGCCAAAAAAAAAAAAACATATAAACACACAGGCAGCAATAAGCACCAGAGTTATTCAGCGGTTTAACGTGGAACCCTTCCCGATTTTGCCTTCGCTACCTTGGGATAAACGGGCAGATCCTCTTTGGGTGGACACCAGCAAATTTTAAGTTTTCATCTGCAAGCGGGGTAGAAAACTGGCTTATCTCAACCTGGAACCAAAGAGCCGGCCAAGAAACCTGTCAGGATTCACCGGAGGAAAACCGGGTTCCCTGGGGCTGGGGGTACGGATAAATTTGGTTGTTAAAATTCGGCAACGAGAACCCCATCAAGGCAGTTTTAAATGGCCTGGTTTGCCCCGAAAAGCACATTGGAGGATGCATCGCTTCGCTTTTTCACTCCGATTTCTCTCCTTTCAGCTCAAATCTCACCCAGCGATGCGGGCAAACTCCTGTTTCCCTCCCAGACTCTTTCTAAAATCCACCCAAGTCAGATTTTTGGAAATCTATTTCCCAAACCCCACTTCTTACATCTGCCCCGGCTTATCCGTCGGAATTAAATGCAGATTTAGAGCCTCTAGCTGATATTATTAGCAGCCTTTAAGCTAAACAAACCGTCTCCAGCACAGTTAACCAAAAACGTCAATACTCTTGGCCAAGCCCTCTTGGGAACGCTCGACCTCCCCAGCCACTTGCTCTATTTTAAGCCTGTGCTTCAAACATCTCACCCTACCGATGGAGTTATCGAGTATCTCACACCGGGTAGTAGCCTAGTAGTAATTAATTATTTCATTCAGGCTGCAGACTGGCTTCTTGTACCGTGAAAATAATTTAGCATCCAGTCAACAGAGACTAGTACAAGAATTAAAGGGAGCAAGGCAGAAAGGGGGCAAAAATAAAAGCGCAACGCTCTCATTGCTCATTTCTCTTGCAAGTCAAGAGTACTTTTGCGCTTACCGCCTAGATGCTTTCGGACCTCGCTGCATCTTTTACCTCCGTTTCTGGCAACGGATAGTCTGAAATTGGAGCGAGAGAATCTAAAATTTGGTGCTTTCGAAAGCACCACGAGGCCTGCGGCCAAGCAGCTGGTGGCTCCTTGGTCTCGCTCCCTGGAGAACCGAGACTGCCGCTAGCTTTTCCTCGCTGGAGGCACTCCCCAGTTTCCCCACCAGGCAGCCCCTACCACTTTTTTAAGTGCTGTTCACCTCCGAATAACATGCGTCGGCTCCGTTTCATGGATACCCGCAGGCTTCTGCGTGGCAGGGGCGAGGTGGACCAGAGCAACGGCTCTCCCTCTGCGGCTGCCCGTGCCTCCCGCAACCATTTTCTTCTTGGTAAGACCTAAATAATTGCTCGGATTTCAGGAAACCTCCCTTGGACGTTTTCTAGCACTCAGACACTTTTCTCCCCGCAGGTTATTCTGATTGGCAAGATTTAAGACCGAGGTTTTTCTTACGCACCTCCTCTATTCCTCCCGGTGTCCAGCTCAACTCCTGCTCCGTGGTTCCTAAAGTGCACATACATATATTGATACAGATAGACAAGAAACCAGTAAATTTAGGACAAGTAACTGAAAACAGACCTGATAACTGCCCAGTGACTGCACAGACTGGAAGAGACCGAGGCTTTTGCTTATTGTTCTGCAACACTGCCTGCAATACGAAGACAGATTATCCCCACTTAATTTATAATTATGAAATCCAAAGGATGAGACAGTCAAAAAGCTCAGCGTGGATTTTCTCCCCGTTTCTAACTTACGAGCCCTCATCTTCTCTACAAGTGAAGAAGGAGAACCGATCGCTCTGCAGGAACTGCAGCGCGACGACCAGAAACACCCGTCAGAAAAGCCTTAGGACGCGACTTTGAGGAAGGCTGCAGACACAGTCCTCCTCCCAGCAAAAAAATAAGACGAGGGAGAACAACACCACAGTCAGCTTCTTACGTAGAACCTCAGAGATGGTCCGACACAAGAAACTCCAGATCCCCGATCTGAGACTCGGCGAGATGCTACGGGCTCCGCAGAGCAGTTCAGTGGCCTACAGGTGTGTCCAAGTTAATCTATTTAAGTTTATTAAATGATAGCAGCTGGCCTAGAAGGGATCCCGATGGCACAGAGCACCACTTAGCACAACATTCGGCTCTGAAAATGCTCTTTTACTTAATGGGAGAGATGAGCTCTTGGCTTTACGTCCCGAATTAAGACCGGCGGTATCAAATAGCTTCCTTCCTCATTGTGCCACAAGCTACACGAGATGAAAATATACCGGGACAAAAGAAACAGCTTTTGAAGCCTGGAGGGGTTGTAGGGCACGTAGGGATCACCGGCACAGTGAAAGTTCTTGAAATCTTCATTCCTGAGTTGGCTGGTGGGAGCACAAGGAAACAGAACCATCTACAACAGTCTGATAGCTCTGCTCAACGTGCTAGCTCATCAACTTTTAGGTTAAAAGATGCGTGCGAGGCAGGAGAACGCGAGACTTACGTGGGATATCGCCACAACAAGTCCTATTTCTGTGGTCTATCCAGAATAAAAGGAGAAGAAAGAGCACCTTAAACTCTTGAGAGAGCCGTACGCCGCTGCAGAAAGGCGGCCGACAACTTCGACGCATCTCCAACACGAGACGCCGAGTCTGCAAAACACCAGCAGCCTCCTGCAAACCCACCCTTAAAACTTCATGGGCGTGCGCCGCAGGAGCTGCCGCCGACCTGTTGGCGAAGGCTCCGGCCCCGCAGCTGGCTGCACATCTGCTGGATCACGGCACTCGGAGAGATGCCAGCACTCAAAATAAATCACGCTTTGCACCGAAGAGCGAAGCCTCAATCGTACCCTGATGCACCCGAATGCACAGGGACTTCCTGAAGGATTTGGCTCCGGCCTGAAGGTCTCCGATACAGAACAAGGAAAGAGATGGGAATGTCCTGAGGGGAGAAGGGTGGTGAGGGGGAACGCAGACAAGTTGAGCGCCTGATCGAGATAGGAACCGGAGATCTCTTTGGACAATGACTTGAAGAGACAAAGTCACCCTAGAAGGCAGATAAGGGATGTCCTTCCTTTCCACCGCAGCCAATTTCTAAATCACAATTAAATATATTCAAAAAATCCCCTCTTGCCTGGATGGGAATTATTTACAGAAGCGCTACAGCCAGTTGCAGAGGTCAGCCTAGATGAGGCAGGACTTTGCCAGCGACCAAAAGGGAACGAAGCCGGGGTATAACGAGCTGCGGCCCGGCTGGGTGAGGAAGTGACGCCGTGATACGCAGTGCCGAGAGACGATGAACTTCCCTGCAGCAGCGGCGGGCTACACCTCGTCTCTCAAAATCGCCACCTGCGAAGATGCTCCATTGGTTGCTGCTGTTAGAGAGCCGAGAATAAAATCATTCATACCCTTCTCGGGGATTTGATGCTAATCGGGCTAGACACCTAGGGAGAGGAGACTCTCCAGTATTGCCTGCAGAAGGGCAGATGGCTGGGCACCTCCATCTCCCGGCGTGCTGAGCTCCTGGTTTAAGACAGCGCTGGAGGAAAAGAAGAGTAAGTAGTTAGAGCCTGAGGGCAGACCAGCAGAACCCTCTGCCGTGCCCATACCCATCACAGCCAGCGACTTTTGGCTCCATGAAGAGTTTGGATGGGACGGATGTGTCCTACAGACAGAGCTCAGCTTGCAGAGACACGAGTAAGGTTCAACCTAGTCCTAGGCACGACCTGCTCACAAACAGCGTTTAAAACCCATCATTACTTACTTTAGAGCAACGAAGGCCGTGTTTGAGTAGACTGCCTTGCTCATTCCTAAAAGCAAACTTGAAGTTTCACGCATCCACTGTGATCGGGACATCTTGATGCCCCCTGCAAAGCCTGCCTGCCTTTCAAGGAAAGGCCAAAGTGCAGCAGCCTGGACCAAAGAGGTCCGAGATGTACGCAAGAGGTCCTGTCTCCGCTACCAGCAAGCCACGAGAGACCACGCGGACTCAGCTCCCTGCCGGTTCTCGCTCTCCGATGAAGGAGCAGAGCGAGGCCACAAGCCCCTCCAGAAGATGAAGAGCAGCACAAACCTTCCTGCGGGTGGGAGGGAAAAGGCTCCTCTCCAAAACAAGCTTCAGCTGAGCGGCAGAAAGCATCTGGTAGCACCACGGGGGAAGCTTCTCGCGTAGGTCAGAAATTTTCACCAGGACCAGGGGGCAAGGGTAACTGGTGAGAGCACAGCAGTCCGCGGAGCATCACCTACTTGGCCCCCAAATTTCTACGCTTCGCAGGACGGAGCGTAGCTGGGAAGAGTAAGGAAAGCAAATCCGCCCCCACACCAGCGCTTGAGGCTGCATGCTCTCATACCAGTTTCATTCTGCACAGCATTGCAGGTGCATCCAGTCGCTTCTAAAATAAATAAAAATCCACGGTCAACCCCCCAGCACCTCCAGCATCGCCGTCACTGGCACTCTTTCCTGACGTCTGGTACAACCGATGCCACCGGGATGCTCAAAATTTCCACCTGCCTGCATGTGCTGGCTAAGGGCAAGTGATAAAAAAAATCAGAAGGAGGATTTTTAACACCTTCCCAAGTCCTCCATAGTCAAGAAGCACAACAGGGAAAAACTGCGTGCTCCCAAACTGAGATTTCATGTTCACAAGTCTCCCAAACTGAGATTTACTGTTCAAGTTTAGCAAGTTTGTCCTCCTGCAATGAGTTCCTGGCCATCAACTGTTTCTGTCTCAACAGGATAACCTGCCGGCTCGCTCCCAGCTCCCTCTGGGAATCATTTTGCACCCACGCAACAAGCAGTGGATGACCCAGGTACGCCAGAACAAGCAGGTGAGAGTATTACAGACTCACAAGACGGCTGCAGAAGCCAGGGGACAGTAAAGACGCTCAACCTGCACGTGCAAAGCGAGACAGATTCCTACCGGCATGACACCGCTCTGCAAATACCCCGGCCGGAGAGAGTGGATGCAGCTGCTCTGCAAGAGGGTTCACTCCACGTCACGCTCTCCTCCCAGAGATGCTCCTCAACTGCAGCCCCACGATACATCCAAGAAGGAGTAAAACAAATTAATCTGTTTCTTGTCACGGGAGAGTTTATTTTTTCCAGCTTATAAATGTCAACAGAAAGTTGCTCCCACCTACCGGGGCCCGTGAGATCCTCCAGCGAGAAGCTGGGCTGCTGGAGAGGATTCAAGGAACGACAAGAAATGGCCCAGCCTGGAAAAGCCGGCGCATCTGAATCTATTTAAGCCAAAGAAAGATCCGGAGGTAACTTGACCACCATCCGCACACATCGCAGCCGGTGGAGCTACCTGGATGAGCATCTGGGCCTGAGATAAACACAAGACAAAGATAAAACGCATTCAAAAGAAATAGAAGGCAAAGCTGTTTTGAAGGTGGACGCTTGGCTGGTTGCTACGAAATGTCCCCGATGCTCCATCATTTGAGATCTTCAAATTAAAAGCCAGCCGCTCTGCTCGATGTTCTCGGACCTCACGATGCAATTTGGGGTGAAATCCAATCTCCCGTATTGCGCAGGAGGTCAAACGAGAGCCTGGCAAGCATCGCTTCTGAGATAGTCTAGTTAGCGCAGCTTTTCCTTCCTCAAAAACAACTTCACGCAAGATTTAAAAAGAGATTGCTTACATCGTAAAGCAGCTAAAACCACAGCCCCGTTACAAACGAGCCCCCGGTCGTCGTCGCTTTACATATAGCTTAAAGCAAGAGAACACCAGCGGCTGATATTCGGGCGTAATTTTTCATTCCTTCCCGTTTCATGTGGGTTCGCGGCATTTGCTTCTCCCCTTTGCGCCTACGTTCTCTACGAGCGCTTAACCAGCGTCTTCCCTTTGAAAAAGAAAATTACACACTTCGCGGACAACCACAACCCAGCAGAAACCTCCAGTCACCCATCCGGGGCGAGGAGGAGGTCGCTACATACAGAAAATCCAAGGCCACGGGAGCGGGTTGGCCATCGGGACGCGCAAATTCCTGCAGCCGGGAGTTGGAGCCGCTCCTCTTTGAATAAATGGCTTGGCACCGACTCCAGGGAGAGGCGAACAAATTACAGTGGCTCCCTCGCAAAATAAAAGCAGAACCCGCGTCTCCTCGGTAGCTGAAGAAATGACATGTTAAAAATGCCCCTGAATTAATTTTAACAGTCTCCCGCTGCCGAAGGGCAACTTTTAAGGAGGGATTTCTCTCTGCTCGAGAAAGGCTCGCTAGCTGCCACCACTGCCAGGGAATTTCTAGCACCAAAACGCTCTCGCAGCTCCGCTAAGCAAACCGCCGTCAGGAGAGCGAGTCTTGGATTCCCCCTTCAACGAAGAAAGATGCGTGCAGCAGAAGCAGAAATTCTTCCGCAGATTTAAAAAAAAAATGCATAAGATCCAGTATCGAAAGAACAACTGGAGCTCGTTATTTCGAGAACGCTCCTTTAAAATAAAACAAGCCTTTATTGCCTGAAAATTACCCTTGGCTCGCACAGCTCTGCAGCAACCGTAACACCCGAGCTCATCTGCGCCTTCCCAGAGCATCTCCCTGCCGTTGCAGCCACGTGCGAAGGCTGGAAGAGGACGAAACGATGACGTCCCAGCGTATTACGCGAGGGAGCGCGACGGCAAAGAATACGTACTGGGTACGTCGGCTTTTGGCCTTCATACAGCACGAGGCGACGGCTCGTTTTCCATCCTTAAAAGCACTCGAGTTAAGGGCTAACCTCCCATTCCCTGGCTGAAACGACATCGCCAGGCGAAGGGCGCAAAACCAGCAGGCGAGTCTGGAAAGGGTTTTGCCAAATATTTCATCCCCTGCCTTAAAACACCAGCGCTAAGGTCGAACCTTAGGACTTACAGGTTCTCCGTGCCCCGCGGGAGAGAGGTGACGAGTTTTGGGATACACAAACCAGGCTAAATCCTTCAGAATACTTCGGAAATAGCAGGAGGTTTGGATGCAAAGCACGTGCACTTTAGTAAACGACTCTTTAACGAGAGCTACGTGTCGTAGGGACAGTCAGAATGTTACTAAATAAGCAAGGATTAAGGATGCAACAGGATGAGGAAGCTCCAGAGCACAAGCCAGCTTTTTTGGGAACCCAACAGACAGAAATCGAGACGTTTCAATCCTTCCGACTGCCAAACTCACCAATCCACCGACCTCAGAGCCACCGAGTCAGATTCGAGGTGTCTTTCCGAAGGAAGAAACCAGGAAAAGCTGCTGGAACGGTTACGTGTGAATCCCTAAATTTGAAACAGACACTTCCAGAGTGGCTCAAACCCAACAGCAGGCTTGTTCCCAGCTTGCAGGCCAGCGCTGCTTGTGTGCAGAAAAGCACATGCAGATGGTAAGAGACAGATGAAAATCTGAAGCGGGGCCTTACTTTGCATCCTGTTTGAATTAGGAGAGAATGCATCTACGCGACACAACTGGAAAACTTTCTTCTTTGGAGTTGACTTTTTCCTTTCCAGCTCATTTCTAACTCGCTCTTCAGGATTGGGCAGAGGCCAGGGAAGGCAGGTGTCCTGAAGAAAGCCAATATCGAGTCCTTATCTAAAACGCATTTATAAAATAAGCTGAATCTGATAGGTTTTAAGCACGATTTACATTTAGAATACACCACCAAATCCTCACGCTACTCTCCCTTGATGGGCATTAAGTCAAAGTATGTAAAATCATGGAAATAGGGAGCATTACGGATAATAAATGGAAGATGGAGCTAAGCGCTCCTTCATCACCGTCTCCCCGGCTCCGCTTTCAGCTCAGCCAGCCGACAGCGGAGGACCACGAAGTGCCTGCAACCTCCCCTTGTTCCAACAGCATGTTCAAGTCGTCCTACTCGGTCTTAAAGGTGACTTCAGGCACCGGCTCCTCCACACCCTGGAGCGATTTTCACTCTCAGTCAAGCCTGACAGAGTCGAGCAGCCAATCCTGCCTGGAATTCTAGAAAAATTGGGATTTTAAGGTTGGCAGCATCTACCACAACTGCCTCAATAATCCCCGTAACAAGGTCAACTCTTGGCTCTCCTGAGAAGCCCCAGCTTTCGATGAGCACTCGTTTCACGGCCATTCCAGTGAAAAAGCAACTGCGAGCCTGAAGGCTGTGGAAAAAGTCCCATTTTTGCTCCTCCAGACAACTGCACTGACGCAGATCCTCACGGTGGGGATTTGGAGATGCAAAAGCTCAGGCAATATCATGACGGGTGTAGGGAGCCGGACACAACCGACGTCGAACGGTTGTTCTTCACCCGGCAGACAGCCTGAGGACAGGCACAGGACAGCACACGGATGGAAAGCGGACAACCCCCTTCCAGCCGGACCTTTCAACCAGATGTTAGGGTATTGAAGACGAGTGCGCCCCGACGTATCGCGTGTTGATCCAGAACCGTCGAACGGGCCCGTCAAGAGCCGCTCTTGGAGCCACTGCAAGGTGATAAACGCACGCCTTGTGCTTTTTATTCCCTCTACGCTGTTTGCTATGTACCTGATGCGCGGTTTCTTTCAAGCTTGAACATTTCACAGGCAAAGATGTGTTCAAGCATCGCTTCTGAAGGGCAAGGGGGAGAAGTCCTCCTCTGCAAGAAGCTCACAAACTGCTGGGAGGATGGGATCTTCCAGCAGCCACCAAAACGTTTACTCCAGCCCCAAAGCAGCCGCAACCTGCGACCCGCTCCATCCAAAAGCATCGTCTGAAGGCAAACAGCAATTTCTCGTCTGCTTTAATAGCGAAACTTCTCCTCACAAGCTGCTCAGCACCTCCTGAAGCATTAATGAGCCAAAATTGGGGTAGCGGTCCTCTACAGCCACTGCATAAACTCCCACCGCAACCCGAAACCATTGGAGTCTCGTGGACAAAGCCAAACCGCCTCAAGTAACTTTGCCATTGTGCATCAGCCTCTGGCAAAGCCCAAAGTTTCGCGGAAGAACCGATTTAAGCAACGAGCACCTGGAGAAAACAAGAGACTCAAAGAGGTTTCGCCGTGCAGCAAGGTTCCTCTCAAAAACAAAATTTGGATGCGTTCAAGGAAAATAAATCCCCGAGCAGCAAATACACGGAGTCGACGAGATGACACGAGGAAAATACATTAGGAAACTAAAACAGCTGGAGGAAGGGGGGTTGCTTCATTTTGACCACCTACTTTCAGGGACGAAGGCTGTTCTAATTAACAGGCACTGAAGGGTGAGTCTCTGACTTATTCCTGAGCATCCTCGATACTGCAGAATCCCTTATTTCACGTATTTTGCAAATCAAAGGCAGCCCGGGTATATACACCTGGAGAATCCCAGCCTGGCTGGGCTGGCACAGCTGTATTTAACGGATGAGAAGAGGAACGGAGAAACAAGCGGCCTCGCTGCTCCCTAGCAATAACAAGACGTTGCTTTTTTAATCGATCGGCATTTTAAGCGGCTGCACGGGCAGCCTAATGGGTCATGAAAGGGGAAAATAAAAGCCGGAGGGAGCTCGGAGCGTTTAATTTGTCCTTCCAAGCTTCATTCACGTTTATAAACTGAAACCCTGCAGCGACTCCCACCCCATCCACAGTCCCTCCAAATATCTCCTCTTCGTAAAAGCGGAACGCGTGGAGCCGAACGCCAAACCCAGCCTTTCCCTTTTCCCCAGGGAATGATGCAACTGGAAAGATCCCTCTTTCAAACCCGCCGCCAGAGGAAACGCAGCCCTGTTTAACGCGGCTCAATTATTAAAGAGGTTTCGGAGACCGCGGCACGCTCTGGCGCGAGCCAGGGGAAGATGCTGTACCCCGTAAAGCAACTCCAAAGCAAAGGAGCGAGCCACAAGTGTGAGATGGCAACCAGAGCTCGAGCCACCCCTTATTACTGGAGTAACTGGGAGTAACTGGGAGCCCCCTTTTCCCGTGGGGGTGTGAGGGAGCAGCTCACGCCACCCCGTCATGGCCAGAAGACGCTGGAGGACACATAAGGGGAGCTGCCCACCATGTTCCAGGCTGAAGGAGGTAACCCAGGGGATGCGGTGCCCCAAAAACCCGGGGGAAAGGACGCTGCCGGGGGCTGTCCACACAAGGGGACACGAACGGCTGGGACGCTGCGTCCCCCCCCGCTCAGGACCGAAGACACAGCCGCAGGCCACCCACGCAGGGGAATCCGAGTGGCTGAACCCAAAGGACGCGGGTCCAAAAGATGCTGCTGGAGGCCGTGGGTGCGAGGGCTGAACCCACAGGATGCGGCACCCTGCCTGCTCCGGGCCAGGAGATGCCAACTGGGTGCTGCGGGGAGCCAGGCAGCTGAGCCCGGGGGATGGGTGCTCCCAAACCCAGGGCCAAAGGCTGGGCTGAGCCCAGGGGATGCCCACAGCCAGGGCCAGAGGAAAACTGCCTGCGTGGGGAGACCCTGATGGGGTGAACCCATGGGTTGGGGTGCCTGGCACCCAGGGGCGAGGGATGCTCGGGAAAACTGCCTGCGTGGGGAAATCCTAACAGGGTGATCCCAGGGGACGGGGTGCCTTGCACCCAGGATGCTCAAGGAAACTGCTGGCATGGGGAGACCCTGAGGGGGTGATCCCAGGGGACACAGTGCCCCCACAGCCAGGGCCAAAGGCCGGGCTGAGCCCTGGGGATGCCCACAGCCAGGGCCAGAGGATGCTCCGGAAAACTGCCTGCGTAGGGGGAAATCCTAACAGGGTGATCCCAGGGGATGAGGTGCCTCACACCCAGGGGCAAGGGATGCTCTGGAAAGCTGCCAGCACAGCGAAACCCCAAAAGGCTGAGCCCAGGAGACAGGGTCCCTTGCACCCCGGGGCAAAGGATGCTCCGGAAAACTGCCTGCGTGGGGAGACCCTGATGGGGTGATCCCAGGGGATGGGGTGCCCCCATACCCAGGGGCAAAGGCTGGCCTGAGCCCGGGGGATGCCCACAGCCAGGGCCAGAGGATGCTCCGGAAAACTGCCTGCGTGGGCAGACCCCGAAAGGCTGAGCCCAGGGGACAGGGTGCCCCCAAATCCAGCGCCAAAAGCTGGGCTGAGCCCGGGCGATGCCCACAGCCAGGGCCAGAGGCTGCTTCAGGGGAGACCCTGAAGGGATGGAGCCCGGGGGATGCGGTGCCCCCACCCCCCGGCCCGAAGGCTGGGCTGAGCCCTGGGGACGCAGCCACCCCGCACGCAGCGCCAAAGGATGCTCGGGAAACCGGCTCGCACGGGGGGACCCCACGGACGGGCTTCCTCCCCCCCCGGGGCCAACAACGACGCCCCGGGAGATCGCCCCCCCTCCCCGGGGCCGAGCCCTCCGCCCCCCGCCGGGGTACCTTGATGCGCTCCCGGCACTGGGACGGGGTGCGCTCGTAGCCCAGCTCGGCCAGGGCGCGGGAGACGCGCTCGTACATGGCGGGGCCGGGGGCTTTGCTGCCGAAGACGGTACCGGCGCCCTCCAGCTGCTGGTACCGCGCCTCCACCAGCCGCTCGTTGCCCCAGACGGCGATCAGCGCGTTGGTCTCCGCCGGCGTCCAGGACATCCCTCGGCAAGCGGCGGCGGCGGCGGCTGCGGCGGCGCCGCCCGGGGAGAAGGAGACGGAGGGCGAGGCCCCGCCGCGGCCCCCCGCCCCGCCGCCGCCGCCCCCCAGCCCGGCCCCGCCGGCCGCCGGCCCCGGCCCCGGGCCGAGAGGGGAGGCGCCGCTGGGGGTGGAGGGGTCGGAGAGGCTGGGGTTGCCGTCGCTCAGCGCTCCCGGCGAGCCCGGCGACAGCACCTCCATCTTGGGGATCTTCAGCGGCGGCTCGGCGGCCGGGAGCTGCGAGGAGCCGCAGGACGCCGCCATATTGGAGATGCCGGACCGAGCGGGCGGAAGTGACGCGGGGCTCCCCCCGGAGGGAGGGACTTCCGGCAGCCCCGGGGTAGGGGGCGGTGGCGGCGGCGGCGGCATTCGGCGGGGGGGAGCACGTGCCGCCGCCGCTGGGGGCGTGGTCAAGGAGGGGGCGTGGCCACACACGGGGAGGGCGGCTTCGGGGGCGTGGCTCGTCGCGAATGGGGCGTGGCTAGAGGGGGAAGGGGCGTGACCAGTGGTGTAGGGGCGGGGCGTGAGGGCGAGGGGGTGGGGTCCTGCGAGGGGGTGTGGCCATTGATAAGTGGGCGTGGTCAATGCAGGATGGGCGGGGCTTGGCGGGAGGGGGCGTGGCCAGGGCAGGGGCACGGAGCGGGGGCGGGGCTTCGTTCACGAGGGAGGCCACGGGCGGGGGGCGTGGCTCGTCGCGAAGGGGGCGTGGCTACGGGAGGGGGCGTGGCTACGGGGAGGGGGCGTGGCGCCGGGAGTGGGACCCAAACCCTGGGGCTGAGCACCCCAAACCTGGGGCTCAGCACCCCCAAAACTGAGGCTTAGCACCCCCGTATCCATGGGCTGAGCACCCCTAAACTTTGGGGCTGAGCACCCCCAAACCTGGGGCTGAGCATCCCCCAACCCTGGTGCTGGGCACTCCCAAACCTGGGGCTGAGCACCCCAACTCTGGTGGCTGAGCATCCTCAAACTTCGGGGCAGAGCACGCCAAACCTAGGGCTGAGCACCCCAAAACCTGGAGCTGACCATCGCCAAATCTGGAGCTGAGCACCCCCAAGCCTAGGGCTGAGCACCCCCAAACCCTGGGGCTGAGCACCCCCCATATACAGGGACTGAGTACCCCAAACCCTGGTGCTGAGTACCCCAACTCTGGTGGCTGAGCACCCTCAAACTTCGGGGCAGAGCACGCCAAACCTAGGGCTGAGCACCCCAAAACCTGGAGCTGACCATCCCCAAATCTGGAGCTGAGCACCCCCAAACCTGGGGCTGAGCACCCCCAAGCCCTGGGGCTGAGCACCCCCCATATACAGGGACTGAGTACCCCAAACCCTGGGGCTGAGCACTCCCAAATCTGGAGCTGAGCACCCCGAAACCTAGGGCTGAGCACCCCCCATATACAGGTAGCTGAGCACCCCAAACCTGGGGCTGAGCACCCCTAAACCCTGGGGCTGAGCACCCCCCATATCCAGGGACTGAGCACCCCAAACCTGGGGCTGAGCACCCCCAAATCCTGAGGCTAAGCACCCCCAAACCCCAGGGCTGAGCATCCCCCATATCCAGCGACTGAGCACCCCCAAACCTGGGGCTGAGCACCCCAAACCCTGGGGCTGAGCATCCCCCATATCCAGGGACTGAGCACCTCAAACCCTGGAGCTGAGCACCCCGAAACCGCGGGGCTGAGCACCCCTCATATCCAGGGACTGAGCACCCCCAAACCTGGGGCTGAGCACCCCAAACCCTGGGGCTGAGCACCCCGAAACCCCGGGGCTGAGCACCCCAAACCCTGGGGCTGAGCACCCCCATATACAGGGACTGAGCACCCCAAAACCCCGGGGCTGAGCATCCCCAGACTCCGGGGCTGAGCACCCCCAAACCCCAGGGCTGAGCATCCCCCATATCCAGGGACAGAGCACCCCAAACCCTGGGGCTGAGCACCCCCAAACCTGGGGCTCAGCATCCCTCATATACAGGGACTGAGCACCCCCAAATCTGGCGCTGAGCACCCCCAAACCCTGGGGCTGAGCACCCCCAAATCCTGAGGCTAAGCACCCCGAAACCCTGGGGCTGAGCACTCCCAACTCTGGAGCTGAGCACCCCCAAACCCTGGGGCTCAGCATCCCTCATATACAGGGACTGAGCACCCCCAAATCTGGGGCTGAGCAGCCCCAAACCCTGGGGCTGAGCACCCCCAAATCCTGAGGCTAAGCACCCCCAAACACCAGGGCTGAGCACCCCCCATATCCAGGGACTGAGCACCCCCCATATCCAGGGGCTGAGTACCCCCAAACCCCGGGGCTCCCCCATTTCGGGGCACCGGCCCCCCGTTCCCTCCGGCCTGACAGGCCCACGCCGCTCGCTGCCCCCCGACCCCGGCGCCGCCGCCATGGCAGAGGGGCCCCCCACATGCGCCGCGGCCCCTCGCCCACCGGGACCCTCGTTAATTGGGACCAGAGGGGCCCCTTGATTGATGAGCTCGGGGGGCAGCTAACGAAGGGGAGCGGGGGGCACCCCAGCTGCGCCCCAAACTCGTCGTTAAGCCAAGACTAACGAGCGAGAGATTGCCCCCCCCCCCCCAACCCTCCCCTTGCCCAAGCGGGGCGGTTTTGGGGGTCCTCTGGGGTCCCCTCAGGGTTGGCATCGTTAATTAAATGCTTTAATTAGGGCTGTGTTGGTTAAACAAATGGGGGGGGTAGGATTAGGGGGGGGCTGCCTGCTCCTGCCTACTCCTGCCTGCTCCTGCCTGCTCCTGCCTGCTGCAGCACATCTGGCAGGAGAGGGGCCCGGGAGTAATCAGGGGCCGTAATTATCCCCTTCTAATTACGGGGATTAGGGGCTGGCGGCCGGGCCGGGGGGGGGACACGGGGACAGCGGGCTCTTTGTCACCGGCTGCCTGGCCCCAGGGGGGTGTCCCTGGTGCCGCCCCTCCTGTGTGGCCCCAAAGGGGTGGCCTTGCTGCCGGCGTGTCCCCAAAGGGATGTCCCTGGTGCCACCCCTGCCGTGTGGCCCCAAAGGGATCTGCCCCCTGCCACCATGTCCCCAGGGGGATGTCCCTAATGCCACCCCTGCTGTGTGTCCCCAAAGGGATGTACCCACTGCCATTGTGTCCCCAAAGGGATGTCCCTGGTGCCACCCCCGCCGTGTGGCCCCAAAGGGATGCACCCACTGCCACTGTGTCCCCAGGGGGATGTCCCTAATGCCACCCCTCCCGTGTGGCCCCAAAGGGGTGGCCTTGCTGCCACCATGTCCCCAAAGGGATGTCCCTGGTGCCACCCCTCCTGTGTGTCCCCAAAGGGATGTACCCACTGCCACCGTGTTCCCAAAGGGATGTCCCTAATGCCACCCCTGCCGTGTGGCCCCAAAGGGATGCACCCATTGCCATTGTGTCCCCAGGGGGATGTCCCTAATGCCACCCTTGCCGTGTGGCCCCAAAGGGGTGGCCTTGCTGCCACCATGTCCCCAAAGGGATGTCCCTAATGCCACCCCTCCCGTGTGTCCCCAAAGGGATCTACCCATTGCCACCGTGTCCCAAAAGGGATGTCCCCACTGCCACCGTGTTCCCAAAGGGATGTCCCCACTGCCGGTGTGTCCCCAAAGGGATGTACCCGCTGCCACCCCTGTGTCATGTCCCCAAAGGGGTGCCCCCACTGCCAGTCCTGCAGCATGTCCCCAAAGGGACGTCCCTGCTGCTGGAGTGTCCCCAAAGGCAAGTGCCCGCTGTCCCTGTGTCCCCAAAGGGCTGCACCCACTGCCAGCGCTGTGGCATGTTCCCAGAGGGGTGCACACACTGCTGGCGTGTCCCCAAAGGGGTGTCCCTGCTGCCACTGCGTCCCCAAGGGGCTGCACCCACTGCCAGCCCTGCAGCGTGTCCCCAAAGGGATGTCCCCGCTGCCACGCCTGTGTCATGTCCCCAAAAGGGGTGTCCCTGCTGCCACCACATCCCCCAGGGGATGTACCTGCTGCCACCATGTCCCCAAAGGGCTGCACCCACCGCCAGCCTCGCCACATGTCCCCAAAGGGGTGTCCCTGCTGTCCCTGTGTCCCCAAAGGGCTGCACCCACTGCCAGCCCTGCAGCGTGTCCCCAAAGGGATGTCCCCGCTGCTGGTGTGTCCCCAAAGGGGTGTCCCTGCTGTCCCTGTGTCCCCAAAGGGCTGCACCCACTGCCAGCCTCGCCATGTGTCCCCAAAGGGATGTCCCCACCGCCGGGGTGTCCCCAAAGGGGTGTCCCTGCTGTCCCTGTGTCCCCAAAGGGCTGCACCCACCGCCAGCCTCGCCACATGTCCCCAAAGGGATGTCCCCACCGCCGGGGTGTCCCCAAAGGGGTGTCCCTGCTGTCCCTGTGTCCCCAAAGGACTGCACCCACCGCCAGCCTCTCCACGTGTCCCCAAAGGGGTGTCCCTGCTGTCCCTGTGTCCCCAAAGGGCTGCACCCACCGCCAGCCTCGCCACATGTCCCCAAAGGGATGTCCCCACCGCCGGGGTGTCCCCAGAGGGGTGTCCCTGCTCTCCCTGTGCTCCCAAAGGGACGTACCCACAGCCACCGTCCCCAACGCCCACGGGGCCGCGCCCGCTGCCGGCCCCGCCGGCGTGTCCCCACGGCTGGCCGCCCGTGTCCCCAAGCCCCAGGGGGCCACTAGCCCCTTCCCCCCGTCCCCGAGCCCACCGCCACCGCGCCGGAGGGCAACGCCGCCGGCCGGGAGCTCATCAGGCCCCAATTAGGGGGGGCTCGCTGGGAGGCGGGGGGGAGGAATGCAAATGAGGTTAACAGTTAATTAGGGATTGAAAAATTCATTATTCCTCCAGAGCAGCTGATTGCGATGCAGCCCCGCGTCCCCATTAGGGCCGTTTGACCGCTGGCTAACGACACGGCGGCGGGGGGCTGGTGGCTCCCCCCGCCGCCCCGCTGAAAACAGCGGGGAGTCATTCCTGTAGCGAGCGGTGGCCCGTTCTCAGCCTCCCCGCGGCAGGGCGCTCCGGGCAATGAGTTGCGGCTGTTCTCAGCGGGGCTCATCGGTGGAACAAATTCTGGCTGCTCTCAGCGGGTCTTGCTTGTGCAATGGGTTCTGGCTGTTCTCAGCCAGGGCTCCTCTGTGCGGTGAGTTCTGGCTGTTCGCAGCCAGGATCAGCGTGCAACGAGTTGTGGCTGTTCTCAGCCGTGGCTCACCCATGCAATGAACTGTGGCTGTTCTCAGCCAGGATCACCCAGTGCAATGAGTTGTGGCTGTCCTCAGCCAGGATCACCCCCGTGCAATGAGTTGTGGTTGTTCTCAGCCAGGATCGCCCTGTGCTACAAATTGTGGCTGTTCTCAGCCAGGATCGCTCTGTGCAATGAATTGTGGCTGTTTTCAACCGGGGCTCACCCATGCAATGAATTGTGGCTGTCCTCAGCTGGGATCGCCCAGCACAATGAGTTGTGGTTGTTCTCAGCCGTGGCTCACCCATGCAATGAACTGTGGCTGTTCTCAGCCAGGATCGCCCTGTGCTACAAATTGTGGCTGTTCTCAGCTGGGGCTCACCCATGCAATGAATTGTGGCTGTCCTCAGCCAGGGTCAGCGTGCAATGAGTTGTGGCTGTTCTCAGCCAGGATCGCCCCTGTGCTACGAATTGTGGCTGTTCTCAGCTGGGGCCCGCCTGTGCAATGAGTTGTGGCTGTTCTCAGCCAGGATCGCCCTGTGCAATGAGTTGTGGCTGTTCTCAGCCAGGATCGCCCTGTGCAATGAGTTGTGGCTGTTCTCAACTGGGGCTCACCCATGCAATGAATAGTGGCTGTCCTCAGGCAGGATCACCCTGTGCAATGAGTTGTGGCTGTTCTCATCCGTGGCTCACCCATGCAATGAACTATGGCTGTTCTCAGCCAGGATCACCCACTGCAATGACTTGTGGCTGTCCTCAGCCAGGGCTCACCTGTGCAATGAATTGTGGCCGTCCTCAGCTCCCCGGGGACACATGGATGGCGGGACAAGCAGCTCGGGGCAGCGGTGGGGAAACATCCCCCTGCTCCCCAACGCTCCCCTGCCGCCTTGCTCGAGCCAACCTTCCAATTCAATAAAGATAATTAACAATTCGCCACGAAGCCAAGCGGACAAGTCAGTAGATATGGACTAGTGGTTACTGTAATTTACTGACTCGTTCATAATTAACCTCCCGTCTCCAAACCACACTGCCGAAAAGAAGTATAAACTTATTAACAACGATGCTGGCTAATTAAAGCCAAAGCTTTAATTATCCCGAGACGTGTCCGCGGGCGGGAAACCGCAGGGCCCGATGAAAGGCGAGAGACGATGCTGGATGCGATAGCGAGGAGGACGCGGGGATGCAGAGGGAGGCAGCGCCCCGCTGCCACGCCCTGGTACCCATCAGCATCCTCAGGGGCTGCATCCCGCATCCAGCTGCCCTGCCCGCTGCACAAAGGGGACCCAGGCGGGCTAATTCGGCGCGGGGAATAGCGGCACGCCTCCGCCTTTGTCTCCCTTTCAAAGCCAATATCCCGGCCGCAGATGGGTTAATACATAATGCAGACAAGCAAGTAATTGCTTGCCTTTGTAGGGCCGTCAGCGCTGGGTCCCCGGCCCTCTGATCCCCCATTAGCAGCCATGCAAACAAGCCTTCCACCCAATTAAGCCCAGCTTTGATAGAGCCTTTCCCAATGATGTGCCGGTCCCAAACTAGCGATTCGCACATGAGCCACTACCTGTTAAACCTGGAGTCGCCTTCCTTCGGGGACGAGCATCCCTCGCCTCTTGCCGTGACCCAGCTGCCGAGCTCTGCCCGCCTTCCCCCGGCCCTGAAGGGAGGCTTGGCTGATAAATGATCTCGACAAACTCTATATTAAAGAGGTGGAAATGGGATGTTAATATACCCCGAGTCGCTCGTCTCGAGAACACATGGGCTCCGGCTTCCCAAAGACAGCGGTAATGAGGCGGGCTGGGACGCCCCGCCAGGAGACCTCAACCCAGCGGCCTCCTGCGTCTGCCAGGCGCGGAGGACGGCCAGCCTGCCACCCACCCTCCGAGGCCTCCCCGCGCCGTCCCTCGGAGCCTCCCTGCGTCGTCCCCCAAAGCCTCTCCATCTGCTCACCTAAAGCATCTCGGCGTCATCCCCTAAAGCATGCCAGCGCGCTCCCCTAAAGCCTCCCAGTGTCAGCCCCTGAAGCATCCCAGTAAGCTCCCCTGAAGCATCCCAGTAAGCTCTCCTAAAGCATCCCAGCATCATCCCCTAAACCATCCCAGCATCATCCCCTGAAGCATCCCAGTAAGCTCCCCTAAAGCATCCCAGTAAGCTCTCCTAAAGCATCCCAGCATCATCCCCTAAAACATCCTGGCGTCAACCCCTAAACCATCCCAGCATCATCCCCTAAAGCATCCCAGTAAACTCTCCTAAAGCATCCCAGCATCATCCCCTAAAGCATCCCAGCAACATCCCCTAAAACATCCTGGCGTCAACCCCTAAACCATCCCAGTATCATCTCCTAAAGCATCCCAGTAAGCTCTCCTAAAGCATCCCAGCATCATCCCCTAAACCATCCCAGCATCATCTCCTAAAGCATCCCAGTAAGCTCTCCTAAAGCATCCCAGCATCATCCCCTAAACCATCCCAGCATCATCCCCTAAAGCATCCCAGTAAGCTCCCCTAAAGCATCCCAGTAAGCTCCCCTAAAGCATCCCAGCATCATCCCTTTGTGCACCCTGGCATCATCCCCTACAGCATCCCAGTATCACCCCCTACAGCATCCCAGTATCACCCCCTACGGCATCCCAGTATCATCCCCTAAAGCATCCCACCGTCGTCCTCTGAAGTATCCCAGTACGCTCACCCCAGTGTCCTCCCCTAAAGCATCCCCTAATACATCCTGGCATCCCTCCGTGCATCCCAGTGACATCCCCTAAGGCATCCCAGTGACATCCGCTAGAGCATCCCAGTTTGCTCCCCTACAGCATCCCAGTATCATCCCCATATGCTCCCCTAAAACATCCCAGCATCTTTCCTTAAAGAATCCCACCATCATCCCCTACAGCATCCCAGTATGCTCCCTGAAAACATCCCAGCATCGTTCCTTAGGGCATGCCAGCATCATCCCCTAAAGCATCCCTCCATCACTCCCTAAAGCATCCCAGTGTCGTCCCATAAAGCATCCCAGTATGCTCCCCAAAAACATACCACCATCATCCCCTGAAGCATCCCAGTGTCATCCCCTACAGCAGCCCAGTACGCTCCCCTCAAACATCCCAGCATTATCCCTTAGCGCATCCCGGCATCATCCCCTAAAGGATCCCGGCATCACCCCTAAAGCATTGCAGTGTCATCCCCTATAGCACACTGGTGTCATCTCCTAAAGCATCCCAGTATCATCCCCTACAGCATCCCAGTATCATCCCCTAAAGGATCCCACCATTATCCCTTAAACCATCCCAGTATCATTCCCTAAAGCATCCCAGTGTCATTCCCTACAGCATCCCAGTATCATCCCCTAAAGCATCCCAGTATCCTCCACTAAAGCATCCCAGTATGCTCCCCAAAAACATCCCAGTACCATCCTCTACAGCATCCCAGTGTCATCCCCTAAAGCCTCCCAGTGTCAACCCTAAAGCATCCAGTATCATTCCCTACAGCATCCCAGTACCATCCCCTACAGCATCCCAGTACCATCCTCTACATTATCCCAGTGTCATCCTCTAAAGTATGCCACCATTATCCCCTACAGCATCCCAGTATCACCCCCTAAAGCATCCCAGTGTCACCTCCTAAAGCATCCCAGTATGCTCCCCAAAAACATCCCAGTACCATCCTCTACAGCATCCCAGTGTCATCCCCTAAAGCATCCCAGTACCATCTCCTACAGCATCCCAGTATTATCCCCTAAAGCATCCCAGTATGCTCCCCAAAAACATCCCAGTACCATCCTCTACAGCATCGCAGTGTCATCCCCTAAAGTATCCCAGTATCCTCCTGTAAAGCATCCCAGTATCCTCCTGTAAAGCATCCCAGTATGCTCCCCAAAAACATCCCAGTACCATCTTCTACAGCATCCCAGTGTCATCCCCTAGAGTATGCCACCATTATCCCCTACAGCATCCCAGTATCACCCCCTAAAGCATCCCCGTATCATCCCCTAAAGCATCCCAGTATCACCCCCTAAGGCATCCCAGTATCACCCCTAAAGCATCCCAGTATCATCCCCTAAGGCATCCCAGTATCACCCCTAAAGCATCCCAGTGTCACCCCCTAAAACATCCCAGTACGCTCCCCAAAATCATCCCAGTACCATCCCTTAAAGCATCACTCTACAGCATCCCAGTGTCACCCCCTAAAGCATCCCAGTATCCTCCCCTAAAGCATCCCAGTATGCTCCCCAAAAACATCCCAGTACCATCCCTTACAGCATCCCAGTATCACCCCCTAAGGCATCCCAGTATCACCCCTAAAGCATCCCAGTATCACCCCCTAAAGCATCCCAGTACGCTCCCCAAAATCATTCCAGTACCATCCCTTAAAACATCACTCTACAGCATCCCAGTGTCACCCCCCCCAGCATCCCAGTATCCTCCCCCACCCCCCAGCATCGCTCCTCTCCCGACAGCTCCCCCCGCCCCACTACCTCCATAAATATTCAAAAAGCTGCATTTTCCGGCAAAACGCCCGGCTCGGGGTGGGGGGCTCCCGGGGGGGATGGAAATAAGGGGGCTGCCAGGGATTTTCCCCCCCTCCGGCATCGCGCCTTGGCTATTTTGTCGCTCATCGTGACCGCGACGTCCTTCGTGCCTCAGTTTCCCCACCCCGGCGATGCCGCGGAGGCTTGGGAAAAATAAGGAATGAGGAGGTAGCGAAAATAAGGAATGAGGAGGTAGAGAAAATAAGGAATAATGAGGATAACGGGGTATGGGGGAAGCCTACCGCTCCCAAAAAAACAATTGGGGGGGGATTTTGGGCTGTGGAAGCGCGAGGTTTGGGCAAAGCCTGCGCAAACAGCGGCTAATCGCCGAATAAAAGGGCAATTAAAGGCGCCGGCAGCGGTAATAAATCTGCTAACAAGGAGGCGATGCCCCCGCGCTCCCTGTTTGCCCAGCTGATTAACAGGGATGAATCTGGGAGAGGATTATCCGTCGGGATGAAGCGGCTCCTTTGTCTCCGTTCCCATCCCAAGCGTCTCGCGAGGAGGGATCGGGGACGGAATGCGTGCGTGCCAACCCCCCCCGGAGCCCATCGCCGCAGCCTCAGGCCTCGTAGCGGGATTCATACAGAGGTGCTTTATCCCCGAGGCTCCCAAAAAAACTCCACGATTCCCATTAAAAACTCTTCTCTTTTCCAAGTGCCTCATGAAGAGAGGCCCAAAAGCTCTCGGAATATCCCTGTTCCAGGTCTCCGGATTCCCCATTCCTTAGCTCTCCAGAATATCCCTGTTCCCGGGTCTCCGGATTCCCATTCCCTAGCTCTCCAGAATATCCCCTGTTCCCGGGTCTCCAGATTCCCTATTCCCTAGCTCTCCAGAATATCCCTGTTCCCGGGTCTCCGGATTCCCTATTCCCTAGCTCTCCAGAATATCCCTATTCCTGGGTCTCCTGATTCCCCATTCCCTATCTCTCCAGAATATCCCTATTCCCAGGTCTCCGGATTCCCCATTCCCTAGCTCTCCGGAATATCCCTCTTCCCAGGTCAGAGATGCCCCATCCCCACAGCTCGCTTTTCGGGAACACCCAAAAAGGGAGGGAAAACACCACGGCATTTAATATTCCGGCATCACCTTCCATTCCCATCCTGGAGAAACATTGGGATAATAGTTGGATAAACTGTTATTCTATGGATCATTTATTTCCCCTTTTGATCCTGGGAAATCCCCGGGCTGCCGCATTCCCATTCCGAGCACTCCCAGATGTGCGCGGGGGCCAGATGTGCGCTGGGGCCCAGATGTGCACCGTCTGTGGCCCCAGCGCAGCCCCGGGGTGGGGGTGGGGGGCCGTGCTCATGCCAGCTCGCAGATGTGCGCCCAGATGTGTGCCCGCCGCCTCCTACCTCTTGCCCTCCAGATGTGCGCGGCCACAAGCCGCCCAGCTCGCCAGATGTGCGCGGGCACCCCTGCGCCTTCGGGTGCAGCGCCCAGCACTGACCCGGGACCCCTCCAGATGTTGGCCCCAATGCGCCCACGCCCTCCCAGACGTGAACACCCCCCCCAGGCCCTCGGTGCCCAGATGTGCACGACCCCCCCCCCCGCTGTGCCCCAAGAGCCCCCCCAGCTGTGAACCCCCTTTTGGGGAGCCTTCGCCCCCTCCAGAGGCGTGCGGGGCCCCATCCAGATGTGAGGCGCCGCTCCTCGCACCCCAGATATGCTGGGGGGGGGGCCGCTGGCGGGAGCCGCATTGCTTCACTCCTCAGCCCCCCGCGCGTTAATTAAGCGCCTAATTGCTAATTAGGAATTCAGGGGCCAGCTTGCGCGGGGCAGGCGATCCCATTTCCCCCCCCCCCCAAAATCAAGTCACTGGGGGGGGCCAGCACCCCAAAAGTGCACCCGCCTCTGCCAGCGCACCCCCCAAAATGCCACCCCAATCGCCCCCCCCATGGGCCCCCACCCTACTTGGTGCCCTCCCGCTCCCCCATCCCCTTCCCAAAAGGGGGGCAGGGACCCCCCCATCCCCCCCCCCCGCCCCGCCCTGGCCGCGCCCCCGCTCCCCGCCGGACCCGGGGGCGGCGCCGCGGGCTGAGCCGAGCTTTGCTGAGCCGCGCTGGGCTGAGCTGAGCTCAGCCGAGCTCAGCCCTGCTGGGTCGGTGCGTTGCTGAAGCCGAGCCGAGCCGGGCCGGGCAAAGCCGGGCTCAGCCGGGCCGGGGCTGAGCGTGCTGAAGCCGAGCTGGGTCGTGCAAAGCCGAGCTCAGCTGAGCCGAGCCGAGCCCAGCCGAGCTGAGCTCAGCCGTGCCGTGCTGCTCTGGGTCGGACGGTGCTGAGCCGAGCCAAGCCGAGCTCAGCCGTGCCGAGCCGCTCTGGGTTGGAGCGTGCTGAGCCGAGCCTAGCCAAGCTGAGCCTAGCCAAGCCGAGCCTAGCCAAGCCGGACCAGGATGCTGCGGTACCTGCTGAAGACCCTGCTGCAGATGAACCTGTTCGCCGACTCGCTGGGGGCTGAAGGCTCCAACTCTTCCCAGCTCCTCCTCGGCATCACCGCACCATCGCGCCCTCCACCTCCTGGCCTCACCCTGGTAACGGTACGTCCCCGTGTCCCGCTGTCCCCGTGTCCCGCTGTCCCATGTCCCACTGTCCCCGTGTCCCATGTCCGCTGTCCCGTGTTCTGCTGTCCCCGTGTTCCTGCTGTCCCGTGTCCGCTGTCCCGATGTCCCGCTGTCCCTGTGTCCCGCTGTCCCCGTGTCCCGCTGTCCCCGTGTCCTGCTGTCCCCGTGTCCCTCTGTCCCCATGTCCCACTGTCCCCATGTCCCGCTGTCCTGGCATTCCCGGTCCTGGTCCAGGGGTGATGCTGGAAATAGCCCGCAGCCCCCAGCCCCAGCCGGACTTGCCCCAGGTCCCCAAACCGACCCCGTGTCCCCACACTGGGGACCTGCTCCGTGTCCCAATCTGGACTGCTTCCCTGTCCCCGGACCGCGAACTAGGAGCAATGCCATGTCCCAGCTAGTCCCGTGACTCCAAACTGGACCAGCCCTGTGTCCCCCAACTGGGAGTGACCCTGTGTCCCCAAACCAGCCCTAGACCCCAAACCAGGACGACCTGTGTCCCCCAACCAGCCCCGTGTCCCCAAATCCCGAACCAGGAGTGACCCCTGTTTCCAAACTGGCCCCATATCCCCACACAGACCCCAGACCGTGAACTGGGACTGACCCAGTGTCCCCAAATTGTCCCTGTGTCCCCAGACCAACCCCCAGACCCCTAACTGGGAGCAAGCCCGTGTCCCAAACCGTCTCTGTGTCCCCCACACCGACCCCCTGACTCTGAGCTGGGAGAGACCCATGTCCCCAAACCAGTCCTGTGTCCCCAAACCAGTCCTGTGTCCCAAGCCAATCCCCAGACCCAAACTGAAACCAGCCCCAGTGTCCCCAAACCAGCCCAGTGTCCCCAAACCAGCCCCAGTGTCCCCAAACCAACCCCTGGACCCTGAGCTGGGAGAGACCCATGTCCCAAACCATCCCTGTGTCCCCAAACCATCTCCATGTCCCCAAACCAGCCCCAGTGTCCCCAACTGCCCCTGTGTCCCCAAACCGCCCCTGTGTCCCCAAACCATCCCAGTGTTCCAAACCATCCCCGTGTCCCCGAACCATCCCCGTGTCCCCAAACCATCCCAGTGTCCCCAAACCATCTCCTTGTCCCCAAACCATCCAGTGTCCCAAACCATC